>JBBPLS010000145.1:16045-50257 GCA_038089895.1 Boletellus ananas | reverse complement strand
GTTACAGCATTGTATGTTACATGCCCTTTATATATGTTACATAAAGCGGAGTTATAACTCTAAACATGAGTCATGTCGAGTCATATTGACTCACATTGACTCACAATCAATCATGTGATATAGTGTGACTTGCTCTGAGTCACATTGAGTCATGGTGACTCATACTGAGTCATCATGACTTGTGATTGTTGAAGAGCATACCTGATTATGTAATGCACAGCCTCATGACTCATAGTGAGTCATGGTGAGTCATAATGAGTCATGCTGTGTAGATCTCTTAATGGATCATAGATCTTAGTCTGATTAGGTTTAGGATCGCTAATCCAGATGACTACCAAGTGTTATTAGTACTTGGTATTACCTTTATTACCATAGTTTTCCTATGGTAAACCAGAAGTAAACCGGAAGGTCTGGATTAACTTTTAGTATGATTAGGAGTGTAGAACTCCTTAATCTTCGACAACAACATCAGCACACATTGTAGGGTAGGCAAAGCAAAGGGCATAGGTCACTCCACAGTGTTCAAGCCAGGATGCTTACAGCCCACCAGGCCATGTGGGCAAGCAGACCGAGAGCACTGCAGACAGCATCCACAACATCCACAAACACCCTAAGGGAGATGGAGACAATAGTACGAATGGAATGGTAAGAGAACTACTAGTAGACTTATGATGTACACATTATACACTTTTGTCCTGATGAGTCAAGATTCGACTTGCACTGGCTGATGGAACACACTCAGTGACTCGAGCTCGAAAGCATTGCGGGCCAAGTTGAAGCAGCTCCAACCCTCCAGCCCGTCTCATCCGGGTGACATCGGGCCGTAGAATCCAATCCCAAGGCCTACAATCTGCAGCGACGCCGATCCCACACACTCTCCAACTTGTACCTTTTCAGTCACTTCGAATGCGGCGCCAACTGGACGCCTTACCTGGGATTCTCTCGCTCGTCTTTGGACATGCAGTCGACGAGAAGAAAGATGGGCGCGAGTGCCAGTCGCGTTGGCTCCCCCGGATCGATGAGATTCCAACATGATGTCAAGGGCGCCGACGTCGGGCGTTGCCCACTCTGGCTCTGACGGCGGCGTGAATATTCCTGACGCGCGAAAGGCGGAGGCATTCCCCCAGCTCTCGCAGAGGAGCGCGTCGTAGATACACAATTGGTGGCGCTTTGCATGTTTCGTGGCGACAGACTGATTCTCAGTCAGGCCCTTTTTTTTATGTCCTCGAAACGGCTTGCCGCCCGAACGATGCTTGAACGGGAAAACGCGGACTTTGATCACTTGCTCCGAACTCAGTTCGATTCTGAGGTCGCCTGGACAGATTGGTTGACACCAAAACAGGGTTCTACGCGAGCGGAAGTCGATATCAATGCTCGATGCCCGTGACGCGGTCAGCGTAATGATAGATAGAGGAATAAAGTACACGAGGCACGGCGTACTTGGTATTAACTGGCAGAAATTAATGTTTTGATGTCAGAAAGAAAATAAAATAAAATATAGCACCAACGAGGAAAGCCCGCACGAGACCAAGCTGCCCATCACCACACCCGACAGTCGTTCAACACTTCCCAGACATAGTCCGCCATGATCCTGTGCGTCACCCTCGACGGATGCCTGTTATTCGTGTTTCACGTCACCCAAACGCGCCACGGCAGGAGCCCGAACGACGGGAAGGAACATACCCCGAGAACCAATAAAAGTAATGATCCGGATCCGCGCAGTTCCCCTCTGTCGTCGGCCCGGGGTTGCACGCGTTCGTGCTCACGTACCCAAACGCCCTATACCCAGGGTCGGAACCCAGCACGCCATCCCAAATCGTCGCAAAGTTGGCAAACGCGACGTTGAGGGGCGGGTTCTGTGCGCGAAACGCGATCAGACCGTCAAAGATGGCTTGAAGCCACGCCTGGCCCTTGGCGTCTTCGGTGCCCCGGCCATAAACGTCTGTGACGAGGAAGTTGCGGGCGTTCGTGGGCGGTTGGGAGAGCAGTGACATCTGGCCGAGGAGGTCATGGGCTGCTTGTGGGAGGCGGTTGCCGTCCACTGTAGATACAGACCGTCACATATAAACGGGCATTCGAGTACTGTCTCAAACATGCTTACAGAACGAATCTTCCCAGTCGCTATGAAGCTTTGTCAGTCATGGCGTATCGGGCTCAGATGGCGACCTACTTTATGCCAAAGAATACCGTATAGAGCGTGGTTTCCGGATCGAGCCGGTGTGATTGATTGAGGAACATGTGTGCTGCCGCGAGTGTCAGCTGTGTGGTAAGTAGGTGCATATCATGGACGTTTCAACTCACTTTGCATGATAAAGTCCCGTGGGTGAGGGTTGGACGGCCACAGCGTGATGTTGGTCACCGCGCTGGACCACTTGAAGCAATATTTCGCGTCGACAACAATCATTTTGACTATCCGCAAGAAAACGTACGGCGTAGTCCATGAAGGTGGCATTGATACTGTCCGCGATATACTCGACCCAAACCTTTCCATTGGTGGAGCGGCCGCCCGCGAACGGGTTCGGGGGTATCACCACGGCCGGCGCAAGTGGTCCACCATCGTGCCGTCCGCCGTCCGTGTACGAGTCCTACATCCATCAAAAAAACGCCCGTGAGCACTGCTACGCGCAGAAAGAGTGCGCGCGCACGCCAAAGGATACGATCGTCTTCACGTTCGAAAGGTCGAGGCCTGCATTCACATCGGAAACGTTGCCCCAGAGGGGCCCACAACGAGGGTGAACGGCAAGATGGACGATCGCTTCGTTGGAGTCTTGACGAGGTAATACCGCTGCTTTAGCGAGTGTGTGCAAAAAGAATGGAAAAGAAAGGAGCGAAAGTTTCATGTCAATGGATGCCAAAACCCGTCGTCATCCTAGGTATCAACCTATTGTATATGTAGAGGAAAGCGAAAATAACCTAACAAGACACATTTCGGCACACACGGATGTCCCACGGTTAGCCGAATGTAATCTTGTTATCGAATCAACGGACGCGAGGGAAGCGGGGGCACGACTATCAATACGCGAATAAAATGAGCTGGAGCTCACCGGCGTTCAGCCCAAGGAGCATAAATATGAGTTTGTGTATGGCATAGAGCGTGAGAAGGGGGTAGAGGAAGCCCAGAGCGATAATCATCTTGGCTAACGTCGAGTGAGAGGAAAGAAGCTGGCGCTTCCGAATTGACTGGTCAGGACGAGTCAAGTTTAAGTGTGAGTCCGTCGGAGGCCTGCCGTTGGGTGGGATGGCAAAGGTTAACTGTGCAGGGTGAGAATACGCGGAAATTAGGCCTCAGCAGTGGTTGAGAGCGAACCGGATGATGAGAATCGTGGCGAAAGTGCCGGACATGGATGGACAGAATGATCACAAGGACCGTGATATTATTAGTCGCCGAGTGACACTAATACGTGAACCGTGGCGTTGCTGCCAAACGGCCCGGTCCCGGCCAGCACCGGTGGGAAAGCGATGAAACGACAGCCGAGCTGGCTTGTCGAACCATCCTGGCACGAGCGAGGGAGGTCTTGGATTCGGGTGCAAGTTCGAGACCAACGTTGGTAATCGATGATCAGCGTAACCACCACCTTCCAAAACGATTAGGCGCCCCCACTTTCCTCTGCGCCATCGCCGCACTGGCAGATGGAAATCCGCAAGCTCATCTCGGACATCTTGGACGGCGAGACACGTACCGTGTCCTTTGACAACGTCGCATACGGCCCCGACGGGGACATCACCGTCGGCGCTCTCACCGCGCTGAACTTTGCGAGGCTCGCTTTTGCGGCAGAAAGGGCCAACCCCGTCTTGTCCAAACTCCTCACCCTGCTCTGCTCCAGGAAGACGGTCGAGGTGCAGACAACGTCCTTCGAGACCAATCCACTGACCCTCATGCACATGTGGCGTCCAGAGCACCCTTGCGATTTGCCGCGAGTGGCGTAGCGCTGTTCATCTCCAAGTCGAAGAAGTGTATCGTATCCCTCTCTTCGAGGTGTCGCTCAAACCTGTATCCACGGACTACGATCTACCCAACGCTGAAGGTGTCACGAGCTCACTAGAGTGTGTCGTCATCGGTTCTCCTATCGTTCCTTGCACTCATATTAGCGACACCAGAAATCTGCGTGCCTTCAACTCATCGGCGGCTCTCCTCATCACCCGCCGTCCAGATGTCATCACATGTCTGCGATTGCAAGCGTCCGCGCAGGAGGTCTTTGTCCTGTTCAATCCACGAGTCACCTCCGAGCACAAACGCGTCGCAAGCGTGACTTTTAGCACATCTCTCCCGCAGATCGCGCAACAATTGTGTGATGCATCCTTCACGGACAAGAATCATGTCACTCAAGAAGGCCACGACCAAGAGCTCAAGTCGCACGAAAAATGCGCCGGACACGTGTTCGTTCCCAGGGCTACAGCGCACGATGCTCTCGCAGGAGAGGACTCGTTGATCGTGTCTAGCCTGACCCTCCTCGCACTGAAGGCGGATTTAGAAAAGGTTACCCGCGACAATGGCATTCTTAAAGGGGAGAAACAGCGATTGGAGAAGAGCGTCATTGACCTCGGGTCCCAGCTGGAGGAAGAGAAGGCCAAAACGCGACGTGCTCCGCCTTCCAAGCCGCCAGCAACAAGAACACCGACGCCCCGTGGTCCTTCCGTCGCGCGTCGTCCTCGGCCAACACAGTCTTCCAATTCCACTATTAAACGCGGAAATCTCCGGGACATCGACGAGGAACTGGATCCTAGCGTCAAGTTGGCACTTCAGCTTCAGGCGACGTTCGACTCCGAGAATTACTCACTACTAAGGCAAAGACATGAGCTCATGCAGACGGCACAACGACAGCATCACTGCGGCGTCTGTCTAGACGACTTCCCTGAGGATGACGCCGTTCGCATCGACGTGTGCGGACACGAAATCTGCAGAGATTGCATGCGTGGGCATGTATGCTCCAAGATCGAGGAACATCGTTTCCCTGTGCTCTGTCCGGTTTGCATGGCAGACAACAAAAATCAGAATCCCGGGAGTGAGTCTCGAGATCATCCCTGTTGTTATTTCTAAAGTGGCTTCGAATTGGTGTGCTCAGCTATATCGGGCGCACTGGTGCAGCTACTCGGCGTTTCCGAAAAGCAGTGGGAGACCTGGATAGAGATGGAACTCGCGCAGTTCTCTGTCCTATTCACCTGTCGGAAGTGCGGTTTTGCAACGCTTCCAGGCGTGTCTTTGTCTTGACCTTCCTCTTCAGATGTCGCCACTCCGCTTTCGTTGACAGACATGATCTGGAGGCCGAGGCCGAAATCAACTGCCCCTTTCCTGCATGTGACCACGTGTGGTGCAAAAAGTGTCAGCAGACCATCGACAAAAGCGGACCGGAGCATTCATGCGATGGAACCTCGGAGCTAGATCATCTTGTGAGACAGCAGGGATGGCGGTACTGCCCAAGTGAGCCGGACCTCGTCCTACCGCGTGTCCAGCACCTGACGCACGATGGCCTCCCTTCCATGCATAGATTGCAAGACGCCCATTCAGAAAACACATGGCTGCAACCACCTCTCGGTGCGTTTTCTAGCTCGGTCAAGTGGCCACGTGCATGCAATACAGCTTCTGATGAGATCTATACATGGTGTAAACCTTTCCAGTGTATCGCACCAGGCTGTAATACGCACTTTTGTTATCGCTGCGGCGAGACGATCAATCGCACTGCGATTCCTCGAGAAATACAGGAAGGCAAGACGGCCCACTTTCGTAGTTGTTCTATATTTTAAGGGAGAAGAGGAAGGTTCTTGTGGGATGTCAATGCTTCCTTTGATGTGCTGTGGTAGCAAGCCCTCCCCTTCCGGGACATCGACTCATGCGGTGGTCGCACAAGATTGTCGAGGAGAGAACTTGTATCAGTACTGTAATCGTGCATTTCATTTGCCTTTAGCTGCACTTTCCCGGTGTAATGATCTCTGCAGCGGCACTGCCCCGTCCCCTCCGAGGGTTTTCCTTCTCTACTAGCTTTCCGGGTAGTAGAAAGCCATGCCGGATGCACGAGTATGCCATGGATGCAAATTGCTGTGGCGGGCGTCATGAAGGAACGTAACACGACGCTTCTTCACGAGGCCACTCTGCGCATGTCAAACCCAAGAATGAACATCTGTGCCCATCAAGGGAGGGGGGCGGCTATATGAAACCACACGTATGCGCGGAGAAGGGGTTGTTTCTCTTCCCCTTCCCCTTCCCCCCCCCCCTCCCCCCTTCTTCCTCCTCCCTTCCCCCTCCCCTCCCCCTTCCCCTTCCCCCTCCAGCCTACCCAAGAACCCCCCCTCCCTTTCCCTCTCCCCTTTCCCGCTCTAATCACGGAGTCATGTTTGGACAACGCCTGTCTGCGTTGTTCGGCATAGACCACGCTGGCGTCACCAAAGACGTGCTATCTGGAAAAGAACGTCTTCTCTCACTTGGGGATATCCTCCGCCGGTACCCATGCCAAACACGTTCGGCATGTCACTTTGCCGCTCTCAATTTCGTGCGCGTCGGGTTCAAGCACGCGCAGCGGCAGCGCACGACGCGAGGGATCGCGAGCGCGAGCATGGCGCAGTGGCTGGGTGCCATGACGGAGCACCGTGTCCTCGAGGTACGTGGGTCAGGGGAAATGGGAGTAAGGGGTGCGCTGATGAGAGCTTCGCGGCGTTGACCGTCCGCATCCGTCCGTGCGGTTTCAGGAAATCGTGTCCCCGTGCGAGCAGCTGAGCGCCCCGCCATCGATCCAGCTCGAGGAAATGTGCCGCATACCGCTGTTCGAGCGTACGCTCGCACATGTGACGACCAAGCATGGCCCGCCGAGCATGATCCACTTCAAACAGGCGCTGCGGTCCGTCGTGTTCTCTCCTCGCTTGGATGAAACGTGGACGGCTCACGTCCTTTTGTTTCGATGCCTTCGCAGGCAGATGCAGCTCGATGACTGCCCCGTCTCGGCCATGGTCGTGAGCCGAAACGCAAGCACGACGGTGTGTCTGAAGCTCCGTCAAAATTCCAAAGACGTCTTCTTTGTACTCGATTTTGCCCTCGTTCCGCCCGAGTCCGGCCACGGCAACACTACGATGCCCCCACTGGTGATCAGCACGTCCTTGGAGCAGACAGCCGCACGCCTGTCCGGTGTTTTGCCGGTCGACAACCGCTTGGTGACACGCGATAGGCAGTGGCAGGCGCAGCTGTTCACAAGTTCTGCGATATGTATGTTTACGCCCGTGGAAGGGGTGGTGTTGTCGCCAAGTGCAGAGTCGTCGGCAATCAACGAGAGCATCACATTGCTAAAAGCGATGGGGGAAATAGATGACCAAGGGCAAGAAAGAGGTCCGAACGGAGATCAGCACCGACCGCAAGACAATCATCAGCCTTCTGGATCAAGCCACAGAGAACGGGAGGAAAGGGTGCCGTTTGGAGTTAGTATGATTTCGCCGACTACCAGCCGCGGGCTCGGACTGGCAAGCCTTGTCAGCAGTCGGCTGTTGGGAAAAAGGACGAGCCTGCACATAGAAAAGCCACCCCCAAAGTCGACATTCTCACCATACGAGCAGACCAAACGCCATTGCCGAATATTCTTCCAAGATGACGAATCGTCTGCCTCCACGAGCCCGAGCCCGAGCGCAAGCCCCATTTCGATCTCCTCTGCAGCGACGACTGAAGAAGCGTATCTTGAGTGCGTGATCTGCTTTGAGAATATATCGGAGGAAGACGGCATCCATCTTCTTCCTTGCGCTCATGTGTTCTGTAAGAGCTGTCTTGCAGGACACGTATGCTCCAAAATCGAAGAACGCAGGTTTCCAGTGTTCTGCCCGCTGTGCATGGCCGAACAGGGAAACGCGAACCCTTCTGGTAAGCGGTAATTAAAGAGATCGTAGGGTAGGTGTTGATGAGGATTACGAACAGTGGTTTCAGAGGCCGTGGTTCAGCGACTTGGGATACCCGAGGCAGTGTGTATGATCTGGAATGAGCTCGAAATAGCGCATTTATGCGTACGGGTGCAGTGTCACAGGTGATCAACGCGTAAGCTTACCTACTTCCTGTTCCTGGAACTCACGTGGACGCAAGGTGCACCCGTTCGGCGTTAGTCGACAAGGAAGACTATGAACGCACGGAAGAGGTCAGCTGTCCGTTACCGGGATGCATGCATACCTGGTGCAAAAACTGTCAGCAAAGCATTTCGAGCAATGGGCCAAAACACTCTTGCGACGGAACCAAGGAGCTGGACTATCTCGTAAAACAAATGGGGTGGAAATACTGTCCAAGTAAGCACGTTTCGTCGGTCAGCCAGATGATAGAATCACGTGACAACCTCACTCACAGAATGCAAAACGCCAGTGCAGAAGAATGGGGGGTGCAATCATATGACGGTGAGCTGAACGCGAGATGCGCGCAGGTTTGGATGACATGTTGTCTTCGCGTTGCTGCCAACCAGTGCGTGGGCCCGGGCTGTAACACCCATTTTTGCTACAGATGCGGGAAGCAGATCACAAGAACAACTATCCCGTTCCTCGTGACGTCTGCTGTGAACACGCATTTCAAACAATGCACGCTTTGAACCATGCCGTGGTGTGGATGGTAGACACCCTGATGGACCCTAAGCAGAGTGTAGCATATCGTTTTGATTTCGATTGCAGTAATTGTTATTGACACGACCAAACAATGCAAAATGAAATATTTGGCACAAGTATACACATCATTAGCTTTTTCCTTCAACGAGGGCTATTCTGAGCATTTGCCAATCGGACAATGGGCTCGCGGTGACAATTTAGACACTTCTTTTTCGCTTCTGAATGAGATTGCTGAGTTGTGCTATTGCCCTCCTCAACAAATCTACAAGTCGGATAGCGATCAGTATGTACAATAAGGATTCTCAAGGACGCACCAACGTCATTACGGAGAACCATTGAAGATCAGCGCAGCAAGCAGGTCGGAACCCTTGTATAACACGTTGTCCACCAAGATAGTACACCGGCAATATATTGTTGAGATTATGTATGGTAATGGATCCGTCCTCGCTGCCTGTCGCCAGATAGTTGTTGTCCGACGAAAGTGCGATTGATCTCAGTCGTCCACCAGTGCGTTCGCAGACAAGCCCAAGTTGTAGGCTTGTGGCAGTATCCCAAAATAAGAGGGAATGGCCAACAAAAGAAGCAATGAATCTGCCATTGCCAGCGAGGGCAACGGACACAAAGCAACTATCTATCCTACCTAGAATAGTCCATTCGGCGAGGGAAGTGCCTGTGTTGACGCCAATTCGCTTGAGTGTAGCGTTTGTAGATAAGGTGAAGATACTCTGGGAGTCGCTCGACCAAACGATGGGATTGGTTGAGCACGTCGCGATTGGGATTGTTCTAAGCAGCCCGCCAGTACGCACGCGGCAGATTTGAAGTAACTCGCAGTTCCAGATGGCAGTAGCAATGCAACTCCCGTCTGGAGAAAACCTCACCGATGTCGGATCGTTGGGGTGTTCAAGTGGACCAACGAGTCTTCTTCCGGTCACCATATCCCAGAAGAATACTTTCTTGTCCATCGCGCCCGTCGCAAATTTGGTCGAGTCTGGCGAGATGTCGGTCGTAAGAACCCAACTCGTGTGCTCGTTCACCGTAAAAGCGCCTCGCACAGTTTGTCTGTCCCGCACTGTGGCTCACTTGTGCTCGCCAGTAACCATCCACTTGCGATCCTTTGATAGAGAAATCGTCTCGACACCACTCCTTGCTCTAATGGGCGTTCCGATAGTCGTGCCGTTTTCGACAAACCAAAACCGGATCATGCCATCCTCCCTGCCACTTACGAGCTGCTCGTCGTTCTCCAAGAAAACGAGCGACCGCACAGCTTTACGGCCGTCGACTTCGATCCTTTTCACGTCGTCTGAGCGAGCGGTCAGTATCGAGCGATCCCGCAAGTTTGCACTTACTCATCGTTGGATTGGATGTTGGTCTGACGAGCTACAGTAGCGGTGCAACATTAGAGGCGAGAGAAAGCCGATGTCTCCTTGTGCCACTAGGACCTTTTATGAGTCGGTCTCCACGTGCCCGCTTACCTCGCCGAATTTCTTTGTGTTCGCAAATAAGTAAACTGTTTGGCATATGCTTACTGGGGGCATGTCAACTGCTGCTGATTCTCAGCTCACCTCGAGCATCCTGTGACAGCCATCCAGTACTCGATTCGTGTCCAAGGTGGTATTACTTCGTTGGCACGCTATGGTACTTTAGAAACGACCGCTTTCTACAGATCACATTTGCAAGAACTGGATGTCATTTGGCAGTGCTGGCGACGTGACCCACCGAAACATATCTGATGTCCTCAGTCCACGAGTCCCGGATGACTCGGAATGAGTACTACATGCATTGTTGCTAATTCAGAAACCCAGCACCTAGCCAGGGTTACTATGTGGCATGTGAATTTAGTCCTTGGACAACGCACAGCGCCTATTCTTCGACGTCTGCTCAATAAGTAGCCTCTCCGCGATGATGTTGCCATGTTCACCAAGGGACTGCGTGGCTGTGCTCTGTGTTGTTTGTACATGTTTTGATATTGCCACGTCTGTTATGACTTTGGGACGTCGTGTCAAATCTCTCCAGCTCTCAACGTTGTCTTTCCACCTTTGCCGCTCCTGGGCTCGTCTGTACAATGAGCGGGTGTATGTTCACGTCTTTTTTCGCGCTTCTGGGTTGCTAATATCTTTCCTCAAGTTCGGTTTTTGAATCTTGTCCGACCCTTCCTCCCGCTTCTGCCTGAAGTCTCTTCTCCAGACCGCAAGGTATGTGACCGCTAGTGTCCGGTATTCCATTACTCATTCTTAGCCAGGTACCATTCAATCAAAAACTGCTATGGACCGCGGTGACGCTCCTTATTTTCCTGGTCTGCTCCCAAGTCCCACTCTATGGAATCATGTCCTCCGACTCAGCTGACCCACTGTACTGGATGCGTGTCATTCTCGCTTCAAACCGTGGTACTCTCATGGAACTCGGAATCAGTCCAATCATTACTAGTGGGATGATCATGCAACTTTTGGCCGGTGCAAGCTTGATCGAGGTTGACTTCAGCTTAAAAGAAGACCGCGCCCTCTTTGGCGGCGCACAGAAACGTGAGGCCCTGGCTCCAAATATGCAGGCCCCTTGACTAACCAAAATTCAGTGTTCGCTCTGATCATTTCTCTCGGTCAGGCCACTGTCTACGTCCTCACAGGTCTTTATGGGCAACCCAAGGATTTGGGCGCCGGCATCTGCTTGCTGCTCATCATCCAGCTGGTCGCTGCTGCGCTCATTGTCATCTTGCTTGATGAGCTCCTCCAGAAGGGCTACGGTCTCGGTTCTGGTATCTCTCTGTTCATTGCTACCAACATTTGCGAAACCATCATCTGGAAGGCGTTCTCCCCGACGACTGTCAACACTGGTCGTGGTCCCGAGTTTGAAGGTGCAATCGTTTCTCTCTTCCATCTCCTCTTCACTTGGAACGACAAAGGACGTGCGCTCCGCGAGGCTTTTTGGCGAGAGCGCCTCCCAAACATCATGAACCTGATTGCTACCGCCGTTGTCTTCGCCGTTGTCATCTACTTGCAAGGTTTCCGCATCGAGATCCCCGTCAAGAGCAACCGCTTCCGTGGACAGCGTGGTTCATATCCTGTGAAACTGTTCTACACGTCCAACATGCCAATCATGCTTCAGTCAGCGCTTACTTCCAACGTGTTCATCATCTCCCAAATGCTTGCTTCGCGTTTCCCGACCAACCTTTTGGTCAAACTCATTGGTGTGTGGGAGGTCGGTCTTTGCAGGTTGACTTTGCCATGTACTTTATTGATTGCGTCATCCTACAGCCTGCCGAGGATTCTCCCCAGCTCCGTGCTGTATCTGGTCTCGCTTACTACATGTCCCCGCCCCATACCATGAAAGAGGTTCTTCTCGATCCCATCCACACTTTTCTCTACGTTGCCTTCGTTGTCTCGGCTTGCGCTCTCTTCTCCAAGACGTGGATCGAGGTCTCGGGGAGTGGCCCTAGGGACGTTGCCAAGCAACTCAAGGATCAGCAGATGGTTAGTGTCCTTGCTGCATGTTGTTTTTGATATTTATGACGTATGGTTCACAGGTCATGGCTGGCCACCGTGAAGGTTCGATGTACAAGGAACTGAAGCGTGTGATTCCCACCGCCGCCGCCTTCGGAGGGGCCATTCTTGGTCTCTTGTCCGTCAGTGCTGATTTACTGGGCGCTATTGGTAGTGGAACAGGTATTCTCATGGCAGTCACCATTATCTACAGCTGTGCGTATTCGTTCGCTTTCTTTGGATGTGCCCGCTCATGATATGCCGTGTAGATTGGGAAATCGGCATTCGGGAGTCTGGCGGACCTGAGATGGCTGCGTTGGGCGACCTGTTGTGAAAAAGGGAGGGAAAGCATGCACATTTCCTGTCACTTGACCTGCTTGGCCATATATTCCGATATGCTAAGCAAAAATAGACGGAGGTGAACCAAGCATCAAGGAGGACACCGTGGACTGCGAGCTGTTAGCCATGAGCGTACAGAGGATTTCTTTGGATATTACTTTATGGTGGCACGTATTTTATGAACCAAAGGAATTTGAACACGCCGATGTGGTTCCCAGTTATTTTGGCGGAAGTAAACTTCCAGTGCTCTATCATCCATCAACGTACAGATTTACATGAACCAGGTCTACACAGACTGTACACTTCCTCAGTCGTGACATACTGTGATGGCAGCTCGGTCTAAGCCAGTGATACTGGTAGCGCCGCGGCCTTCAAGTTTTATAACCGTGACAGTGCTAGCCGATTTGTTTCACCTCCGGATCGTACCAATCCCTGGTGGAATTTGTTTGTCGGCGCCCCAAAGTTATGTATTCCTGCGCCAGTTCACGTCGACTTGGGTATGACGCAACTTGATGCGTAAACAAGGTTTCGAGGCCCTCCATCAACCACTGGCCACGCATCAGATATTCATGGCACTTTAGACTTGAAGGATATGCGGTGCATGTGTACCTTTCTATTACAACAGCTCTTTTCCTCCACTTGGCGAATGAACTCCTCGCATTGTGCGCTACCAGGGCTTTCCAATCAAGGTTTCGGCGGTAGTAATGCGTGCACTGGATAGCACACCGTTTACTAAATTATCGCCCTGGCTCCGACCCGAACTTCTACTTGTTTCCGCCGTCTATCCTCCGCCCCACTGAAGCACGATCATCATTCATGTCTGGCCCGCCAGGGGACAATCACAGGGAGGGTTCTATCCACAAAGGCACACACGAACCTCAACCTGAACGCGTTCACGAAGATGTCGCTGCCCCCATCGCGCTCACTCCCGAGCACGAGAAACGCCTGTGGCGCAAAGTCGATTTGCGGCTGATGCCAATCTTGAGTGGAATGTATCTTCTTGCGTTCATGGACCGCGGTACGTTTGGTTGCGCCGTCCGGCGTTGAACCAACTTGAACGGTTCGCTTGATTGGTATCGCTGTCGATGGGCAGGGAACATTGGTGCGTTCGCTCGCTCGGTTCAGTGTGCTCTATTCTGGCAGGCTCACATCGCGTATCCAAGGAAATGCCAGACTCGATGGCCTCGTAAGACAGCTTGAGTTATCTGGCGATAGATACAACATTGCCCTTGTAAGTCGCTTATCCTTCTTGTTGTAGATGCCTTTATGAATTGATGTTGCAGACCATGTTTTTCGTTGTATGTCCTTTGCAGTTCTCTTCGAACTTGTTCTTCAAGTTACTTTCAGTCGTATTGCACGCTTGAGTGTCCTGCCAAGTGAGTCCAATGTTACTGACGCTACTTGCTGTATTGATAGAACTGGAGCCTGGTCTTGAAAGTGTTTCGCCCATCAAGGCGAGTTGCCCATTGTAGCACACATATATTGCTGATGCGCGAGCCCCACCAAGATGGCTTCCAAGCATCATGGTGAGTTGGGAATCTTTTCTCTCTCGTATTCCCTCACTGATCGAGGACAGGTGTTATGGGGCACTGTCATGTACGGAACCTTACCTCTGCGTGACTTGAGAGTGCATTACTCACTTGTTTACACAATCCCAGGACGCTGATGGGGCTAGTGAAGACGTAATGGGCATCCGTCATTCCATGTCTCATGGTTAATTGACGTGACTTGTAGGTATCCTCAATTGGTCGGCGTACGATTTTGTTTGGGTATTGCCGAAGCTGGGCTGTTTCCTGGCGTTGCATACTAGTAAGTTAGGAGCCTGCGTGACATTCGGAACCTGACCTGAACGCGATAGCTTGACATTGTGGTACCCAAGGCACATGCTTCAATACCGCATCGCCCTTTTCTTTGGGGCAGCTACCGTAGCTGGTGAGGAACACGGCGACTCTTTGTTTCCGTCTTAATCTCACACTTAACCCAAGGCGCCTTTTCTGGCCTACTTGCATTTGGAATAGGTTACATGGGTGGAGTGGCACATTTAGAGGGCTGGTCATGGATATTTGTGAGTTGCCTGCTAGCGTCGTGATTGTTATTCTGGTAGACAACTTGACAGATTGTCGAAGGACTACTGACCGTTGTTGTGGGTTTTCTTGCATTCTTTGGTAAATTCAGAGCCAAGTCGGCGAGGATTCCCTCTCTTACTCCTGTTCAGTGATCGTCGATTCCCCGTCAAGTGCTACATTTTTGGCGCCCGACGAACGTGCGTACCTTGTATGGAGAAAGAGTATGTTATTTTGGGTTCTGAAAATGCGCATGGACTGACGGATCCCAGAATATGACAATTCGACTGTTGGGGAGGAAGAGCATTTTGCATTTCGCCATATCATAGCTGCCTTCGCTGATTGGCAAATCTACTTACATCTGCTTGTCTACATGTCGATGGTGGCTCCTCGTGCGTGCCTGGTCTACCCTTCACGGTCGACAATGCAGGCTCACCACTCTAGCGCAGTGTATGGCATCACTTTTTTCCTTCCGTAAGTTACATTCACCATTGTTCCTGTGCGTGATTTTCATGGCCCTTTGTGTCCAGAACAATTATCAGCAGGCTCGTGACCATGATTCTTCTCCCACAGTGACCTGTAACTCATTTTGGATTATAGTTTCGGCTACACGACGCCTATCAGTCAACTCCTCACTGTCCCGCCATACGTTGCTGCCAGTAAGTCTCTCAGCGAGCCCCTCCATACGTCATAGCTATCACACCTACCTAGCAATTGTTCTCCTCATCTGGGCGCACTACTCGGATAGACTCAAGATCCGTTCCGTGTTCATCTACGCTGGTTACCTCTTGCTGTTCATCGGGTACTCTATCAACATATCTAATACCTCAGATGGTGCCAAGTACTTTGGGGCTTTCTTGATCGTCATTGGAAGTTACGGCCCCTTCCCTGGCATCATCTCATGGTACGTGTTCATCCCCTTGTGCGAGCCACGGACACCAATGTATTTCATCTCGCAGGCTGGGAAATAATCTTGCCGGTCAATACAAGCGCGCCGTAGGCATGGCGTTGCATATCGGTCTCGGGAATTTTAGTGGAGCCATTGCAGCAAACATCTACCGGGAGCGGGATTCCCCGCGGTACATCCTGGGACGTGAGACGCCCTCTCCCATTCCGGTTCCTTACGGTAGACTGACGTATCCTTTCTTCTGAAGACGGTCTGGAACTGATGTTCGTTGGTATCGGAATGATCACCGTGCCCGTCTTGGTGTTTTTGTACAGACGCATCAACCGTGCGCGGGACGAGGAGGCACGAGAGCGCGTGGAGAGAGGAGAGAAGCTGAACTTGACGACCCAGGAACTGAGAGATCTAGGCGACCGTGCGCCCGATTTCAGGTACACGTTGTGACGTCGGATTCATCACTTTGATCAAAGGTGTGATGACGCCGCATCTCGAGATGACTTTTCTTTTCTGTTTTTTTTTGTTTCCTTGGTGGCACGTCAAACGACACGTTACATACTGGTGCTTGGACGAGAGTGGTTGCGTGGACAACCAGTCCTTTGACGGACTCTTCAGCTTGGTTGCTACTATTACGACCGACTCCACGTGACATTTATGTGGGGGACTTCCGACTGATCCGTGTGCCGGAACTTGCCGCTGGACTTTTCAAGTTCCGATCGCGCGGCCGGGTTGATCCAGTGACGGTGAGGGACCTGATCAGCGATAGGCTTGCTCTCGCTCACTATTCATGCCGGAACTCATGCTTGAAACGCCCCATGTGATTTCTAGGCTCTCCGACGGACTGTCAGTAAGTACGTCGTGGCAAGGGAGCTCCACAGACGCGATGGAGACGAAGACAGAGACAGCACTGTCGGGTGAGTTCGCTTACCATGTTGAACGAAAAAAAAAAAAAAAAAGTGGCCGGTAGGTGCGAATTCTGCTTGCGAGGCTTGTGCTAGAATGGTTCGTCTGTCGGAGTCAGGTACATCGGATGTCGGGCCTTTCACAACCATGAGGTTCCAAGGGAACTTGGGGTCTGTTTGGGTGGAGGTTCTATCTGACGTCATGGACTAGGAAGGATGTGAAACGTGGGGCAGATGGATACGCCAGTTGTCTCATGCCGATAAAAGCATGCGTGTAGCATGCGCACCGAGACAAATCGGTGCTCTCTCACTCCCGATCTCGTACGCCCACCTCTGTCCGTGAACTGACGTCGAACGATGGGCGAGGGCAAAACCAGGAGTAGGACAATGTTGACCTTGAACCAAGACAACAGAAGGACGATCGTCGTCGACGGGAGTGGGGGCATCTTGTCCCTCGCCTTCCTGGAGGATGGCAAGCACCTTTTGAGCGGGGGGCAAGATGGGATGATTCGGCTGTGGCGTGTCGAGGATTGTGTGGAGGTGGGAGAAGGGATCAAGGCGGATAGTTGCGTTCGAGCGATTGCTCTCTCGAGCGACCGCAAGTGGATCGTCAGCGGTGAGCACAACGGTGCAACTATATGGAACAGGGCTACTCGCCAAAAGGTCCATACGGTGAACCTGCACACGGATTGGGTGGATGCAGTTGACGTTTCGCTGGACTCGACCCACTTCGCGACGGGCGGACTGGACAAGTGTGTATTCGTATGGCACATCTCTACGGGCGCACGGCGCGTCGGTCCACTTCAACATGACAGCAACCTGACAGCGGTCAAGTTCTCGCCAAGAGGAGACCGTATCGCCACTACTACGTGGGCTGCTCACTCGCTTCGAGTCTACAATGCCCACACTGGCGAATTGCTCAGGACGATTCCGATCGCATCGTCGCCAACCGAGCCTATCGCTTGGTCGAGCGATTCCAAGTGCGTCTTTGCTGTATCCTCAAACCTCGTTAGACGGATAGTTGTCGACACGGGCGTCTTTGAAAAGATTGTCCCGGGCAAGCAGCCGATCGCCCTATCTAGAAATGGCAGATTTCTTTCTTGCTTCGTTGGCAATTTCCTCGTGTTCTGGGATACTATCTCGGGCGAGCGATTCGGACCCGTTTTCGATCAGCCAGGTGGACGACTGCGTGTTATCGTACTTTCGTTGGATAGCAATTACCTCGCGACTGGCCGTAGCAATGGGACAATCGGGCTACGCAACCTCAATGACTTCATTCCGATATCCAAACTTGTTGGTGGAGTCGACGTTCGGCAATTCCAGCCACAGACTGAGATCGAGGTTCTCCGAGGCGAGCTTCGTACGCTAGGATCGCGCGTCGGTATGTTTTGTCGCGATCTTTCTTGTGTCCGGCTAAACCCGGCCCAAACCAGATGACTTGACGAGAAAGTTTACTCAGCCGAGCCACCTCGCCCCTGTGGAGGTTGCTCCCCAAAACATTTCAAACGGAGTTTACCGCATCAAGAGCGCAACTGGTAATATGTACCTCACGTATGCACAAGGTGCAGCAGGGAGGGTCACTGTAGAACCCTCAGACCAATCCAGTCCGACCCAAAGGGTGCGTCTTCACCAGCTTGGTCGCTACCAACGTTCGTTGCTGAAACTGTGCAGTGGACGATTTCTCACGTTGTCAATGGTACCTATCGGATTGTGGGCGGCGACGGAAACCCGGACATACACTTGAGTGTATGGAATGATAACGAACTAATGTGCGTCCCGGACGGCTGTACTACTTGGACCATCGATCCAAGGGGAGATGCATATGTGTTAGCCACTACTTCCTATTACCTATGCTCTCATCTTATTGATATATAGGATTGGAAATGCTGCTGATGGAATGGCCATCCATCTTACCCACCACCCAAAACAAGTTAGTTTTTTCTCCGCTAATATGCTCATCGCTAATCCGTCGCAATTGTATGTGGTAGGTTTTAGTTGTACCTCGCCAAGTGAGCATCCTCGGTAGTATACTCGTCAATACTAATGTGTCCTGGTGTCTTATAGAATAGCACAGACCAACATTGGGCTCTGGAACTCGTCTTGAGGCAAGACATGCCTGCGACAGAACCGGAATGCGATACTTTTGCAAAGTACAACTCCTGCAATCTTGTATGAGTAATAACCCGTTGCCCTGCATGCTTCCCCCATTCAGTGTGACTCTAAAATGTCCCGGGTATCTCGATGAGAGTAGCGGCTCTCGTCACCTTGTCGGGATTACGTAATTGTCATGCCTAGGCTTTTTAAATTAAAAATTTGGGATGACATGTGGTCCTACGCCCGTTTGAATGTGAAGCGGTTGTAGATTCGAGGAATTCCGATCCAACTCAGGAAGAAGCCACTATCATACGGCCCAGGTGTCAGCGAGAAGTGCTACCGGGTGTTCAAGCTGACGAGCGCCTGTATTGGAGGAGGCACGTGCCAAGAGTTTCAGGTCGATGCGGCTGAAGTTGTTGTTCGATTCTTCACCTTGCATTATTGCCGCTATCGAATGAGTGAGTGCCGTGGAGTGTGGGATAAGATGATGCTGACCGTTCGCTCAGACAGCGCCAGAGAAATCGTCGTCGACGTCAGTGGAGGCAGTGTATCGGCTCTTGCTTTCTTGGAGGATGGCAAACATCTTCTCAGCGGTGGAAAAGATGAGAGGATTCGAAAATGGCGAGTCGAGGACGCTACGGAGGTCGAAGAGGCGATCAATGCAGGTGGTCACGTATGGGCAATTGCACTATCAGGCGACGGCAAATGGGTCGTTAGCGGTGAGGGGAGTTCGGCCACTATATGGAACAGGGCCACTCGGGAAAGGGTCCTCACGGTGAAGGAGCACACAGCCAAAGTGGGCACGGTCGATGTTTCTCCCGACTCGGCAACCTTCGCAACTGGCTCTGAGGACAAGAGAGTGTTTATCTGGGACATTTTGACCGGAAAACAACTCTTCGGTCCACTCGAACATGACGAAGCGGTACCAGCAGTGAAATTCTCACCGAACGGGGACCACATCGCCACTACCACTCAGGGCTGCGACTCCCTTCGCATCTATAGTACGAAGACTGGACAATACCTCAAAAACATCCCAGTCTCCTGTATCCCGTCCAATCATATCGCTTGGTCGAGTGATTCCCAGCGTATCTTCACTTTATCCTCAAGTGGCGTAATCAAGCACGTCTTCGTCGACACTGGGACTTTTCTGTCACAGTGGGAAATTCCCGGTGGCCAATGTCTCTCTGGATCCCTCGTCCTACCTAGCAATGGCAGGTTCATTGCCTCTTTCCTTGGTCGCTCTCTCACGTTTTGGGATACTTCGGCACGTGAGCGGTTTGGGCCCGTTTTCAATCACATTGGTGGACTGTTGAGCGCGATCGCACTTTCATTGGATAACACCTATGTCGCAACAGGCAGCGAAGACGGGACAATTGCCGTACGCAATCTCAACAATATCCTACCGGTGTACCATCTTGGTGGTCAACGCGTTGTGCAACAACACCAGCCTGGGGATTGTACCGACCTCCAGCAGCAAGTCAAGGCTCTACGTAATGATGTTGGTACGCTCCTTGACGGTTTGTATTGCACATGACTGAGGGCCGACCCATATTAGACGAATTGAAGAGTATAATTGGGGAGTCTCATGCTCGCCCTCGACAAGCGGCTTCACCACCACACGTTAAATTAGATGGTGCTTACCGCATCAAGAGTGTCACTGCTGATGTGTACCTCACATGTCCACGAAATGCTGCCATCACAGTGCAGCGATTGGATCCGTCCAGCGATTCCCAAACAGTTCGTCATTGTACCCTGGCCTAAGCCGTGTACGCTAATTGACTGATTCGTTTAGTGGACCATTTCCGCTGTTGAGGATGGTGCCTACCGCATCGTTGGCCGCAGGGGGGGCTCAGACGTTCCACTGAGTACCGGATATTTCAATGAACTGGCATGTGTTCCGTTTGGTAGACATACGTCCTGGACCATCGAGCCCAGGGGGAACGCATATGTGTTAGCTTCTTACCTGCATCTCTCATGCCGTTAACTTATTTATCAGGACAGGATCGGAAATGTTGCAAACGCCACGGCCATACATTTAACTCAGAGCCCTTATGCTGTGAGAGGCTTCTTTATGCTCAAACTATATCCTCATAACTAAACCATTCCGACGAAATAGGTATCACTTCCACTTCGAGACGTAAGTGTCGTTGATAAATCATGTAACTGATGCAATGTGTGTATCAACACTGACCCGTCTACAGAACAGTCAAAACCAACGTTGGGTTTTGGAGCAAGTCTCGGATTGAGATTGAGCCTCGAAAGTGTGTATACTACCCATTGAACTGTATTTGGTACGGTTTATTTCGCCTGTTTAATTGGGAGGAGAGCAAATACTTATGGCCCTGGCATTGATTGGATGTCTGCTATGGCATCGATTTGGTTCGGATGACACACCAGTACTACTGATCCCCACGTCCAGTGTATACTCGTTTCGTGGCGTCGACCACCCAGGCCGCCCACAGATCATTGGAACGTTCTCTGAAGAGTCAAGGTGACACAATTTGGCCAGGTGATGAGCGAGCATTGTGGCAGCGGTTGACAAACGGACTGATGATTCAGAACACCTTGGCGAAGCAATAACCTGTCGTGTATGTCTTCAACACACTTCTCCCAATCTCGTGTATTAGGAAACTCATCAAGTCTCGGGCGTCGGAAGTCCTGGTAAACTGGATCTTCCCGTACACACCCCAGGGAGTTTGACCTGCATTCAGCGCCCAGAGATCGGTAGAATGCGCAGTTATAAATCGATCTGATATACAGCATCATTGACGAGTTCGTCACGTAACAGCTACATTCAGCAAATACTGGCTTGCTGAATTCACACCTATTAGCAACAGTTGCGATGCACATTGACCATGTATTCTCCAGGATGTTCTCGCCGCAGACTAGGCGCGGTCCTAGTGGTGTAGGGGTCAGGTGACAGTCTCAGGTCCTACACCCAACCTTGTAGAGCCTTGGCCAGCATTTTAATTTGGGGACTGTTCAACAACTAGCATTCGCACTGAGTCTGATACCCCGTTCCTGAGACCGAAAATAGGATACCTTGATAACATCACCCCCGAGAAAAATTGTTAATTGTGGCTTTTTCCATGCATTCCTGTCCTATACGCTCGCAAACTTGAACTCACCACCGACGATCCACCTGTGGTCGTCACACCGCGGACACGTTTGCTTCCTCTGATGGGCTCTCTGACCTCCCTGCCGTCGTTCATTGACCATTGTCTGATCGTTCCATCTTCCCCGCCGCTGGGAATCCAGGAAAAGGAGTGCACATACAGTGCTAGCCCCCTCGATTTCAATTGTTCTCGCGTTGTCTGAGTGAACGACGAGCCTCACTCAGTAGGTGCCCGGAGGCGACCGCACGGAGGCGTTTTGCGTTCTGTTTTCGACTAAGGGCGCAAGATTCACGTCGACGACAGTGGGTATCAAGCCCACAAATCGCTGGCGGTGGTCACAAGCGGCTTGAGTCCAGCCTTCCCAGTTCACGGGTGTGGAAACCGGAGAGGTCTTCGCGAGCAACGACGCTTCGGTAAGTCGAGAACGGTACCTTACCCCTAGCGAGCACAGGAATACATTCCGGTAAGTGTCGCGATGGGGACCGCCGTCCGTATGTTGTACTGACCCATTGTTCACATCATGTCTAGCATCGCAATCGACCCTGAGGGAAATCTTGCATGGATGGCAGGGTAGGGACACAAACCGGTATATCAAGCCTGCTATGATGGACCAATGTAGTATCGTTGACCGCGTAACATCAACAAATCCCCATGGAGCCATTCAGGCCCATCAAGTGTTTAGATTTGTCCCCGCCGACGCATAGGCGGGAAGTGCCTAGCGAGTACACCAGCAATGTTGCCGCAAGGCTTGGTGTAGATTCTACAGCCAATTGTAGTTGAAACTAGTGTGTTGAGTACACGTGATTGCGATAGAGGGTAGGGCTTCGATACGATGACGGATTCGTGAACAACGTTTACACAGAATGGACGCGACCAGTTGGAACCTGCCCATTACGATCGCTATCAGTAAAGGACGGTTGTCGAAACCGGAAAACACTGAACACATGCCTGATGCAGGCGAAAACAATGTGGCCGTTTGCTAGAGTTGCAGATCGTTTTCCTGGTCGTTTTTGCATAGTGTGAAATTCAAAAAAGCGATGGAGACGAGCGGTCCTTTATTTGGGCAGTCTCTTGGCTTGCATCTAATTGACCGGTATCTATCAAGCATCCCAGAAGGCGTGGGGAGTGTTTGTGACGGAGTCGCCACTCGTAGTGGACAAACACATAGGAGTGTAAAAGATTAGTGTCATTCTGGGGAATAGTGGTCGACCAAACATGCTGGTAATTTTATGTCAGCCTGCTGCCTCACCCCGGCCCACTCTACAATCACCTGATACATCTCCGCGGCTTGATTTCTTTATGAGTAGGGCCGGAAAGCCTAAATCTGGCAGTGAGGTCATGAGAAACCGACGGAGGCATCCCCTTCAGAGTAGGTTCCGGAGGGGAGCCATCATTCGCACGACTCGGAAATTCAGCATCAAGATGGACGCGAAGCACCGAGAGTAGGCACTGAGGCCGCCATACTCTGTGAGAGACGGCATAACACACCCCAACTCGACTTTTACTACGGTTTCTCCTTCAGTGAGCGTACGGCACGGAACCCCAGAGGCTGGGCTTTGCAACAATGACGACGGTATTTCGTCCTGTCACAACCACCACGCACGTGACTTTCTACCCATGCTCAGCCTGCTTGAGTCTACCAAAACACCAAATGTACATCTTTCCAAATTCGTGATCCTATTCGGCTGAAAACGACACCAACTCTTACTCGCATGGCTCATCGGCAGATCGCTCTCGAATCCAGTTTGTTTGCGACCATTCTTGGAAAGCGCTGCGCAGAAATTGGAATCAGCGTAGTACGTATTATCTCGGGGGACGACGTACATGACTGCTCGTGTGTAGGACTGGAAGGCGCGCTCGAGGCCGAATATATCCCGTTTTCAAGTTGTAGAAGCGCGGCATTCGACTTCGTCCCACCATATTCAAACACACCGAGAATCTCTACAGGCGGTCTTCTGTCCGGTCGTATAACAGGTAATCCTGGACGTTGTAGCGCACTCAGCGTCCGCGAATTTGTCCGTGATGTCCTGCGTTCAATATCCACAGACTCATTGCAAGCGCCTTGCACGGCCCAACCACTTTAGTCCGCCTGCGTACTTCACCCCTCTGGCCTACTTGCACAAGCTATGTTGCCTTATATCTGCCAACTACTCCCCGGGACCATTTGATCGGCTGAATACCACGAAATCCAAAGAGCATGCAATGGCACCTACATTCACGGTAACGGCGAATCGTTAAAAAATAAAGGTATCCAAGTATCGCTCGCGAGGGAGGACTAGCACACACCACTGAGGGCGCGATGTTTTTAGGAACCGGTTCTTTGAACTGGATCATAAACGTGTTCCTTTTTGGTATCCAATGTCGCTAGGTCACTACTGACCGGAGTAAAACACAGGCAGGACATGGCCGATGTTCTCCTGTGCTCCTGCATCCCACTGCGGTTGGCAATTGCCTTCCGACTACGTACCTTGAAGGGCCGTATGGACGAAGCTAATTGTCCTGGGTTTGCAGGGCGCCGTGGTATCAGCTCCGGGAGAAACAGGCTGTAGATTATGCCGTGTGCCCCTTCACGTACCGATCCACTCGATCACCAACCCTGCATGAACGCTGTGCAAAATGCTACAAATCGGTCTACTGAATCGTTGCTGGTGGCACAGGTGCCCCAGATTTGCGATCCGTGCCTTTCCGATCAATCATCTCCCACGAACCTCGCATAGCGAGTGGAGTGTGAGCTGCCTATCGTTGACGTACATGCGGAAATTACTAAATGGTTTCATAGATGGCCCAACCACTCTTGCTCCACTTGGACGTTTTATCATCGACGGACCATTCCGAGAAGTCACGTCGGAGCTTTGGCCAGCATCACATGACCAACCCTTTATGTGAATGGAGCTTATAGATGTTTGCGGTAGAACGGTTGTGGTCCGTTCTTCGCACTGTCCCATTTTCTTACTAAAACTGTTTCTGTCCCATTGCGATGCTACCCCGCGTAAGACAAGACAAGGAGGGGTAGGCACCCGATGGAGGGCCAAGGCTCTTCCCGTCTGCTAATGCCATCTTGATCTAAAACCGGGGTAGATGTCAGAGATGTTCGTGATTTACTCAAACGTCCACATCGAGGCATAAACAGGGTGACAAACACCCCTGTGGTTCTGACAAGATGCGGGTGTGCTGTCCACGTCGTTCCCTATCGAATTACCAATGGATGTCCAGGACCGGAATTCTTGGTTTGCTTCGTGCGAGAAGCGGGGAACACATTCATGTTCTAGTCCACCTTGTGACAGAGTTGTTGTCCATACGTGGTCAATCGCTCCGTACACTTGACCAACTCGTGGTGATAAAGTTCTGGGGTGCCGTGCAATCACCCCACAACCCAGGAGTAGGACGACGGAAATTTGGATGGTGTTAGTGAACACTTGGATCAATCTTGCTCCAATTGGGAATCCACGATTTGGCCCTTGTGAAAGCGCCCTATCCGTCGACTGACGCCATCTAGGGGTGCTATTGCTGGATCAGACTTTTTCGAGGGTATAAAAAAACCCACCGAAGATAGACTGTTTTGTCCGTCGCGACATCCTCCCATCAAAAATGACAGAAAGCGTTCTTTACTGGCTCCTCTCCACTCTCCCTGGAGAACCCGTACTCGGCATCTGGCTACGTACTTTCAGGGAGGCCCAGGCTCAAGAAGGGCCAATTGGTCAGCCGGTCGTGCTTAGAGGCGACCGTACCGAGGTATTCTGTCTCCTGCCTTCAAAAGGGTACAAGACTCACACTGCCAGTAGTGGACAGCAAGACCTCAAATTACTGGCGGTGGCCCCACGCGGCTCGGCGTTGAACCCTACGCGTACACGGGCGAAGTCGGTGGGGAAGTCTTTGCGAGCAACGACTCCTCAGTCAGCCGAGACTGGTTCCTCATCCCTGGCAACTACGAGCAAACTTGGCTGTGAGTGACGCACTCGAACAACGCCACATGCATATTCCACTAATTCCGTCGCCCACGTCATATCTAGCATCGCAGCTGATCCTAGTGGTGATATAGTGTGGACTGCGGGAGAGGAATACAAGCCGGTATGTCAGCCTTCCTCAAAGGACAGCCACGGTATCGCAAGCTACATGGCTTACGCGTCGATAGATCCGGCTTGAGCGGTTCCAGGCTGGGAATCCTGGTCAGGTGTTCAAGTTCGTGCGCTCCTGAACGGACAGTGTTCGATGAGTGTACGAGTAACGTCGTGAGAATTTGGTAGGCTTGTGTTCTCCAGTAGCCAGGCGTTGTCGAAAGCGATGTGTTGAAAGAGAGAGCCTTGTTACCTTTGAGTCCGTTGGATGGTCAGTAAGGACGGGAAGGGCAACCAGCCGAAAATTCGCAAGTCTCTAGGCTTCCTAACTACCCGAACCGCATTTACAGGCGCCGTAGTGTACAGAAACATCATCTACTAGATGTTGTCGTAGGACCAACTCTTAAACTCGTTCCAGAACCCAGCGTTGGTTTTGGCTGTTCTGCGTTCGATGGGGCACGTCAGTATGCACCCAGATCTCGCACGATTAAACCAAACGACGCCTACATTGCGAGGTGAAACTGACACCTACAATATGTACGGGAACGATCTTAGCTCAATCTCCTACGCATACATGGTCTGGCTTACGGGACGAGGTCTCTCGGTCAGGTAGATGGCCGTTGCGTTGGCTGAATTCCCGATTCTGTGTCGGTAGATCAATCGACTAGAAACTCGGTGAAAGCCGAGAAGCTGACACGTAGGCGTTCCCGCGAGGCTCAAAGGTCCAGACGGTGTAATCGCCATTCGGGGCACAGACCTCTTCGCCCGTGTCCCTGGCGCTCAACGGTGCATCCAAGGGACCTCCGCGACCTACAATGCTGTAGGTCCCGTCTTCAACATGAGAAATAGTCCACTAGACACGTGAGTAGTTGACGCAAGGCGATGAGGTCAATTAGCTAAGAGCGCGACGACTAACCTTTTGAGCAATACTATTAATATTTGATTGTTGCACCACCACTATGATGGCTACGTCTTGAGGGCAGGTGAGGTACACATCGACAGCCACGTTCCGGATACGATAAGTGCCATCCGGGATGGATGGCTAAGCATGTATACGAGGAAGATCATTCGGCCGCGTGGCCACCCCCGCCCATTCGTCTGACGGAGATCATCTTTCATTCGAAAGCAAGTCATGGTTTCCACATGACGCGCCAAAACGTGACTCGAGTGTTCGAAGCATGCCACGCAAGACCTCGAATTGCAATGTCAGATCTACCCTAGTCGTACTTCGCGATTGTTGGACAAGATATGTCATGGGAATAATATCATTGAGATCGCGCAATGTCAATACTCCTTTATCACCGCCGGTTACGAGATAGTTGTTGTCCGACGAGAGCGCAATTGACCGCAGTCGTTGACTAGGATGATCGAGCACGGGGCCAAATCGCTCTCCCGTTGAAGGATCCAAAAGGGTGAGCGAAGTACCAACAAAGGCGGCGATAAATCTTCCATTGCTTAGCAAGGATAGTGACCCGAAAGCACTTGTATTGCCAGAAATCGTCCAATTGGAGGTGAAGGACCCGGAGTCGACATAGATGTGCTTGATTGTATGCATTGATATGGTAAAGATGCGCTGCGAATTGCTTGACCAGGCAATCGTGTTGAGCCCGTGGGCTTTCACCAAGAAGGTCTTGATTAGCTGGCCTGTGTGCGCGTTGTAGATCCGGAGAGGCTCGCTGTCCCAGGTAGCAGTGGCAAGGTATTCCCCATCCGGTGAAAACTTTGCCGCCACCACGCTATCGTCGTGCCCGAGTGGCCCGATAAGTCGCTTGCCAGACGAGATATCCCAGATGAACACCTTCCTGTCCCTCGCGCCTGTCGCGAACTTGGTGGAGTTGGGTGAAATATCAGGTGATTCTATATCGTGTCAATGTTCCTACACGCTCAAGACCTTTTCCCATGTACTCCGGCTCCATACGTTGGCCAACTTGAACTCGCCGCTGATGACCCACTTGTGATCGCCAGAGAGCGCAAGCGCCCTGACACGTTCGTTTCCTTTGAGCGGCTCCCTGGCCTCTCTACGATCTTTTATCGACCATTGTCTGATCATTCCATCCTCCTGCCATTGAGAAAATGCTTTCCATCCTCCAAGAAGAGGAGTGCGCGCACATGCTGGTTGCGCCCCTCGATTTCAATCGTTCTCGTGTCGTCTGAGAAAATGAGCGGCTTCACCAAGTGTCCGAGAATGTGTACTTACTCATCGTTCAACACTTTGAGGTCGTCCAAGGCTCGCGAAGCTCAGCGTTACGATCAAAGGTACTTAGGTAATACTCAGAGCCAATATCCGAGATGACGTAATATGTTTGAGTCTGCTTGGCATGAGGCTTTCCCACGTGATCACCCACCTCCTGTAGTTTCGTTTGCACTGGATCTCTTCTTACAGTCGCAGCGCGGAGCAGACATTTGTGGGGGGTTGGACTCCGGATATTCCATCGGGTTGAAACACGCGGAAAAGCCTACCACAGATACCACGAGCTGGGAGGTTTTGTCTGCTGGGACTGCCAGGTTCAACGAAATGGTGGACCGGCAGTGCATGTGTGCCCCTCATCAATTCTCAAACACATATGTAAATGCATGAAAACGGTTCAACGATGTTCGCAGTAAACCCTCCCAATTCATCTGTATCTCAACAGCGCTCACTCAATGAGTGGATTCGCTTACTCACAGCACAAATGTCCTCCGGCGCAACTTCAGGGCTTCTGAATGCGTTCCAGGAGACAGCGCTGGTTTTGTGTTCTGTGTTCAAAGGAGCAGGTTGGCACGATGTCTCCCGATGGATTGAGTCAACGGCACCTACGTCCAGCGCAGCCCATACCTATTGCGTGCACGGAAAACGTTTCAGCCATGATGACTATCCTGTGTGAACAACTTGGCTGGCTTACATGTCGAGGTCTCAGTGTGAGATGGATGGCCGTCGCGTTCACAGCATTTCCGATCCTGATTCCAATCACGTTGGCTCCCATCCAGAACACAAGTTATTTAAGTCGTGCTCGTACCCTGTCGTCCATGATAGCTTCAAGTCCCCTTGCAGCAGACGGTACTGTACGCCCCATCTTCAGCGAGAAAGATAGACACCACTGCACCGAGGATCAGGGGGTCTGTGGACGTCCACTTAAGCTAAGAAAGCAGCGACGAACCCTTTGTGCAGCCTTCAAGTTCGGGTCCTCGGACGGATCAAAGTCTGTTCGAAAACAACTATACCACCCTGTTCTTGTGGGCACGTTAGGTACGCATCCGCAATGCAGCTCTTGATGCGATATGTACCGTCCGATATGTGGGCGGAGCAGCCCGCGACTGAGGGCACAAATGTGACGATATCGAATTGTCTAGCGAGCATTTAGACGAACACCCAGTCTAATGCAGCTCGGACTCTTGCAAAAAAAAAAAAACGCACAGAAATGCGCTTTGAGAGTACGAAACCCACTTACACATTCCCTAAAGGGTACTCATCCACTAGTAGTGCAAGGCTAAGGGCAATAGCACAGGGATTCCCCACGTGCCTGCCCATTCACCGCGCACGTGTTCGGCCTGGGAGGTGCTGTGGGTGCCACCAATCGGAATTAAAAGTTGCTCACACCACTTTGTTCGAGGATTGTTCGAGGTGAGACGTCATTTCGGTGAGTAAAAACCGTTGAGGACCACAAGAGATGGTGTCGCAAAACCTGGTCATACGGTTCAATAGTGACAGTGGCAAACAACAACAACCAACTCATTGTACGCGGGGAATGTTGCAAGCGTTTTTGTCATCCTTCTCTGGTCCGGCTTTGCCACGCAGCGCCTGGCGAGCATTCCCAATCTTGGTTTCTGCAGTCTGATTTCTTTATGCGTGCAATAGAAGATGCACATGAGCTCGCTATTGACGTTGACAAGCCCACCAATGGTGGGCTGACTACACCCGGGATCACTACCCGTCGCATTACGAGCCCCTGTGATGCTCGTTCACGATCATGCACATTCAACACTAGTACTTTCGACAGCACTGCGTTACAGGGTTTACGCCTTTCCCTTACAACGACGTTACTCGTGTACTCAACAGACACTCATTTTCCTCATTTAAGGGCAGGTATGAAGAGGAACACTTGACTAGCGTCGTCGGGCCTAAGCGGCTCGAGGCGGATCTAAGATGCACACGGTCTACAAGAATATCATGATCATTCAAGAAGATTGACATACCGGTTGCTTTACCTCTCCCGCAGTCCATACTAAATCGCTCTCAGGGTCGAACGCAACGCTGGAGAAGATAACAGAGCACGCAGGTGAGTTCAATATATAAAAAAACAGCACATCTCGTGTGCCACCCACATGTACGTTTGCTTCGCCTCGTCGACAAGGCGGAGGTCCCAGACTCGGCGCACTTCCGGGAGAATGGTCGCAACCACCACCTCATTAAGCGCGCCAGTTGACGGGTAACCGCCTACACCCAACTCTGTAGGACCACCGCCAACGATATTGCGGCTCGCGAACCACTGTTTGCGTTGTTAAGTTCTATACGAGTCACGGCCGAAGACATAATACCTCGTACTTGTCACCGTCAAGCAAAACTGGTGGTTGTGCCCCTGGAGGTTGGGGTGCGCTGGTGATGCCTAGTTTGTATCTCTCCGGGAGGGTGGAAAAGATGCCGTAGTTAAACGGGAGAGACATCGAGAATCGGAATGGAATGAGACGATGTTGAAGAAATGAGATACCTGTACGTGGCTGACTTTATACGTGCGGATTAAAGTCATGGAAGACCCCTGGCAGCTACTACTAGGGCTGGTACAGTCGAACCCTGCTTTCGTGATTATGGTTCAAATTTCCGCCATCGCGCCCCAGAACCTTATCACCACCAGCCTGGGTTCGATGCCACATCAAGAATTTACGGAATCAGTTATGGGTGGTGAATTGCCACTGGCAGGCGGAACCGAATTACGGGATGCGAACTTGAATGTAGAGTCACCGCTCGTTCTCACGTCACGGGCGCGGACCCGTACAAGCCACACATGGCGCAACCTGATCTGGGCTGTCCAATATGATCGCACGGCGGGGCGAACATGGGCTCGCGGTACGTCCGTTTCTCTTTACAACCGAAACGACATTTGTCATTCCGCTCGTGCCCCGATACGGACATTTCAATGGATCACGAGGCCCTCGACACACCCAGGATGTGAATCACAGTCACAGGAATGTCACCACGTAGGATTAAGCGACATGGCAGGCTGGGTGGGCTCGGTCTTTCTTCAACAGCGCTCTCTCTAAGATAAGTATCGATGGACCCCAAATCCAACGCATAGCACAACGGTGCAATCTAAGAAACTCCGATGTGGCAACCAACTTATCCCCGGACACCTGCAAGCACGGATTATTTCTGAAACAAAGTTTTCTGAAAATATTGGTGCGCCCTAATGGCAATTGCTCCGCAGATCTACGGAGGTTGACTGATGCTTACTTTGGTGCGATTTTGGTGTCATCTTTTACCACCTGGCCAAGTTCGGCTCGGTTAGGGCAGCTGCCGGTGAATAATTCAAAATATTTCTGTTATCGCAAGTCTGTTCTGTTCATGCAGGTTCAAATGATTCTGCCGGGTATGCGTTCGGTACGGCGATCGCCAACAAGCCCGCGGCAAACCGACTGCACCCAGAATCACTACTCATCACACCACGAGCCTCTGACACTGGTTCACGTCGTACATATTCAGCACATTGGTACGTTCGACAACACCGCACTACAAGATTGATACCCGGCTTTCGAAACGCAGCGGCTCGTACACTCTTCTCAATCGAAAACAGGCACAAAGGTGAACACTTGACGAGCATCCCCACCGCTGAGTGATTCAAGTCGGACCTGTCGATGGTACGCGTTCGACAAGAATATTACGACTATCTGAGGAGGATTGACATACCACTTTTTCCAAATGTCCTGCGGTCCAAACATTGTCGCCACTGGGCTCGGTCGCGATGCTAGAGACGATAACGAAAGACAATAACGGGAGACGGGTCAGTAAACTAAGCAGAAGTCTCATGTGTGCTACCCACATGTATGTCCGCTTCTCCTTGTCGACGGGGATGGGGTACCAGACTCGGCTCACTTGCGGGATAATAGTTGCAACTACATGCCCATTAATTTCGCCAGTTGTCGAGTAATTGCCTACGCCCAATTCCGTAGGACCACCCTCGACGATGTCGCGGCTAGCAGTCCACTATTCACGGTGTTGAGTCTTATGCGGCGTGTCTGAAACTGAAAACAGAATACCCTTTCATGTTTCCCACCGAGTAACACTGGCGGTTGTGCCCCGATAGGATGCGCAGGGTCGTTGATGCCCAATCTTAACTCTTCCGGGAGAGTGGAAATAATAGCGTAAGGATACTTGCCAGACATTGAAAATGTAATGAGATAAGACAATGTTGGGGATGGGGTGTCTGTGCCGCAAAGACTGTGCATCATGATCGATTTTACATGCGCGAATCGAAGCTCTGCCCGTTGTGGAGGGCGCCAGGAGTTGTTCCTCATTGAGGTGCGTCCCAGGGCCTGATTCTTGGAAGCGCGAGTGGGGAGCAGTGCGGTCGAACCCTACTTTTGCGATTGGATCCAAATCTCCGCTATCCTGCTCTCAGATTGGACGATTACACGTCACTCCCCAGAATCTTGTTGCCATCGACCTGGATTCAGTAACATGAGCATGGTCATCAGGTATTTACGAGATGGATCAGAATTGTGCGGTCGCGAGGTGGAGCCGAACAGCAGAATCTTAAGTTGGCAGTGGAGTCACGGGCCTCACGGCTCGCTTGAAGTTGCTTCTACCATCACAGTGCAGGGCATTGGAGCGGCCCCGGGAGGAGTACATTACGCGATCTGATCCCTGCTGTCCAGTGGGAGCAACTTGAAACGTGAACTGCACGCCCATGTCTCATTAGAAGTTAGAACCACAGCAGCTCTGTGTGTGCCAACATGTCTCGCTCAAGTCTGGTTTGCCAATGGATCACGGACGCCCTCGATGCTTATCCCACTTTCCAGGATGCAAGCCACACTCGCAGGCAGAAAAATGTCAGTACTAGGTCGCCTGATCTCGACAAGGACAGACCTCGCCTTTCTCCGTCAGGTTCCATTCGCACAAAATGTCGGCAGTGACATGGACCAGGAAGCTCCAGCTCCACTCTGGGGGCCTAGATTGCACCATCGACGGGCCTCGAAGCCAACGAAGCATGACAGCACGGTCTATGAAACTCTGGCATGAGTTTTCACATGAATGTTGGTCAGCCCAGACCCGGCCCTGAACCATTCCTTCATGGAGACAAGAAGTTTGTGGGAAATTTGTTGGCCCAAATGTCAAGTCTAGGTCGGATGTATGGGTCCCAATGGCGACTGCTCCGCAGGCCAGCGGCGATTCACTACTAGGCGCATACTCGTTACCGCATTTGAGGTGCTGACAGGAACGGAGGGTCTACGTCGAGGTTTGCTTACTCTTGGCGCGGTTTCTGGGGTAGGGCTGATCATGCGGCCATGTAGACGGACTCTCAGTGACATCCCACCCCTGGCCGAACCTCGGAGTTCGGTCAGAATACTGTTAGGTGCGGAGACGAGAAAGTCCTATGACACTAACGGGGATGTCAAAGGATTCTGTGAAACCATTTCTTTCAGACTTGTGCTGCTGTTTGACCTCTGGCTCAGAGGAACAAAAGACAAGACCGACGGCGTCCAGACACCGTACCCATCTTTCCCGGACCTTTTTTCATGTTTATCGTTCGGTGACGCCGAGGCCATTTGATACATACCTGGCCCTGACCCCTTAACCGCACGCACCTGCTTGTAGGAATCTGTTCGAAGTTTCAAGTAGCAATATGCAAAGGTCGGTCCCCCCTTGCCTAACGGTGAAGGTCAGAACGAAGATCAAGACGAGTGTACGCGTTCGTCCGGTGTGGTGTACTGCGAACAACTGCATATACAGCACAAGGAAGGTGTCACGTAGTACAGTTTCACACCCATGGACTGACTACATGAAACTAACCGGGTCGCGTCCCGCACGTATCGCAATAACGCATATGGGTTCAACATCCGCCGCATCTCGCCATCGATACAACGCGATTATAAACGCGCTCCAGAACCCAGCGCTGATTCTGGCTGTTCTGTGTTCAATGGCACGCGTCAGCACGGACGCGCATCTCACAGAGTACAATGAAGACGACGACGCTTACATCACGAAACAAAGCTGATACCTATTGCATGTGTGGCGAGTCATCACGACCACGTTGCATAACAACTAACCTGACTTACATGTCGAGGTCGCTGTGTAAGATGGACTGCCGTGGCGTTCGCAGCATTTCCGATCCTGGCCCAGTCTATCAGTGAACGAACGACGCGCGGGACAGAAATAAGGGTGGCTGACACGTAAGTCTCTCCCCTGGGCTCGATCGTCCACGTCGTAGCACTCCCATCCGGAACACACACCAGTTCGTTCCCGTTTCCGGTAGTCAATGATACTTCCAGATCTCCCCTCCGACCTACGATGCAGTAGGCTCCGTCCTTGACTGGAAAGATAGACCACTGTACAGGTGTCAGCAGATCAGGGGAGCCAGAGAAGCCGCGACGAACTCTTTGCGCATCCTCCAAGCTCGAGTCATTGGGTGGGTCGATTCTCCTGACATCAACCATGCCGTCCGGATCTTGAGGGCACGTGAGGTATACATCCACAATGTAACTCTTGATGCGGTAAATGCCCTTTGAAACGTACGGGGATGCAACC
>JBBPLS010000145.1:0-15946 GCA_038089895.1 Boletellus ananas | reverse complement strand
AGTCATTGGGTGGGTCGATTCTCCTGACATCAACCATGCCGTCCGGATCTTGAGGGCACGTGAGGTATACATCCACAATGTAACTCTTGATGCGGTAAATGCCCTTTGAAACGTACGGGGATGCAACATGTGGTTGATGGCGCGTCTGTGCCAGCGTCAAATCATCTGACGAACGATTTGGACTGGTGTTCAGTCGAATGCAAGCCGAATGTCGTAGAAAACGCACCGAATCGCGACTCGAGTGCACGGAGGGCGCCACGGAATGCATCGAATGCGTCAACTTGCGCCCGCCGGTTAACCGGATTCGCGGTTCTCGGCCGTTGAACGAGATAGGGCATGGGAATGATGCCACTCAGGTCGCGGAGCGTGATTATTCCGTTCTCACCGCTCGTTGCGAGATATCTATTGTCCAATGAAAGCGAAATTGACCCTAATTTCTGACCGGGATGATCAAACACGGGTCCGAATCGCTCTCCCGTTAAAAGGTCTAAAAATGTGAGTGAACTGCCGGCAAAGGCAGCAGTGAACCTGTTGTTGGTAGGTACAGCATGGGATGCCCCGGTATCCTTCGCATCGCCAGAGATTTCCCAATTGGATATGATAGATCCAGTGTCGACATAGATGTGCTTGATGCCGTTTACCGACGAGGCAAATATGCGCTGCGAATCGCTCGACCAAGCGATCGTATTGAGTCCGCGCGCTTTCACGGGGATGGTCTTGATCAACTGGCCTGTGCGCGCATTATAAATTCGAAGGGGCTCGCGGTCCCAGATAGCGGTCGCAAGGTATTCCCCATCCGGCGAGAATTTCACCGCAGTCACGGCGCCGTCGTCGTGCAAGAGTGGCCCGATAACCCGCTTTCCGGACAAAATGTCCCAAACGAGCACCTTCCTGTCTCTCCCGCCCGTGGCGAATGTGGTGGAATCGGGCGAAACGTCCAACGTCTCCACGTCGAGCTTGAAATCCTGAACGCAAACGACTTTTCTCCACGCGTTCCAGTCCCATACATTCACCAACCCGTACTCCCCACTGATGACCCACTTGCGGTCTCCAGACTGTGCGAGTGCCCGGATACGATCACTTCCTTTGATTGGCTCTCTGACCTCCATACAGTCTTGAATCGACCATTGTCTGATCATGCCGTCTTCTCCACCGCTGAGAAGGTGCTTTCCGTCCTCCAAGAAAAGGAGCGCACGTATGTTGTTGCGCCCTTCGACTTCAATCGTTCTCGCGTCGTCTGAACGAATGATCAGTTTCGCAGATCCAGAGTATCTAGGAACGCGCACACACTCATCTTGGCGCGAGCTCTTCCACAGACGAAAGCACGAGTACACGGTCGATGCAGACAGCACGAGCGCCCTTTGCCGCATGCCCTGGGTCTCAGTACAAACTTGCCATTCCCACGTATCCGCGTGTTCAGAGTCTGGATCCCGTAGCCTCCAGGGGGCTGTGCACATCTTTGCCATGACCAACTTCAATATCAGAATTGGACCAGTCGTCCGCACGTAAAATAAATCCTGGCAACTTGTTATCGCAAAGAACCTCACATCGCAGAGTAGTCTCAGCAGTCAAGAGATCAAGCGAATGAAAAGGATCAAATACCGAGCCTGCCGGCACTGTAAAAGCACACAGTACAAATATCCACACCTGATTTCATCACCGACATGGCACAGCCCTATACGCGCTCTAGTACCCAACGTTGGTTCTGACTGTTCTGTGTTCAACGGTACGCGTCAGCACGAACATGCGTCTCGCAACGATCAAGACGACGACACCTACATCACGAAACAAAGCTGACACCTATTGAAACGTATTCAGTCGTGACGATCACATCCCATAAAGGTTGACCTGGCTTACGTGTCGAGGTCGTTGTGTAAGATGGACGGCCGTGGCGTTCACAGCGTTTCCGATCCTGGTCACGGTCAATCAGCGAGCGAACATGTGCAACAGAGAGACAAGAGTAGCTCACACATAGGTATCCCCTCTAGGTTCAATCGTCCATGTCGTAGCACTCCCATCCGGAACACACACCAGTTCGTTCCCGTTTCCGGTAGTCAGTGATACTTCCAGATCTCCTCTCCGACCTACGATACTGTAGGCCCCGTCTTCAACCGGAGAGATTGACCACTGCGCAGATGTCAGCAGACCAGTGGAAACAAAACAACTGCCACAGACCCTTTGCGCATCCTTCAAGCTCGTGTCCTTGGGCAGGTCAGACTGCTGAACGGCGACCATGCCATCCGGGTCTTGAGGGCACGTCAGGTATACATCCGCAATGTGACTCTTGATGCGGTAAATGCCCTCTGAAATGCACGAGGATGCGGCCTGTGCTTGGTGTCTCTGCTGCGCCAGCGTCAAATCGTCTGGCGAGCGGTTTAGACGGGTGCTCAGGCAAATACAGGTCGAATGCCGTAGAGAACGTACCAAATCGCGACTCGAGCGTACGAAGTGCACCACGGAGTGCCTCAAATGCGTCGACCTGCGCCCACCGGTGAACTGGGTTCGCGGTTCTCGGCCGTTGAACGAGATAGGGCATGGGAACAAGGCCATTCAGATTACGGAGCGTGATTATTCCGTTCTCACTACTCGTTGCGAGGGATGTGTTGTCTGACGAAAGAGCAATTGACTGTAGCCGCTGACCGGGGTGATCGAACACAGGCCCAAACCGCTCTCCCGTGGAAGGATCTAAAATGGAGAGAGAGCTACCGACGAAAGCGGCGATGAATCTGCCATTGGTAGGAACAGCAAGGGATCCCTGGGTATTGTTTCCATCGCCAGTAATTGTCCAGTTAGAGATAATAGATCCAGTGTCGACGTAGACATGTTTGATGGTGTTCAAGGACGAGGCAAAGATGCGTTGCGAGTCGCTCGACCAGGCGATTATATGAAGCCCACGCGCCTTCACCGAGATATTCCTGATGAACTGGCCAGTATACGTGTTGTAGATTCGGAGTTGCTCGCGGTCCCAGGCAGCAGTCGCGAGACATTCCCCATCGGGCGAAAATTTCACTGCGGCAACGTTGTTGTCGTGCAAGAGTGGCCCGATGAGTGGCTTGCCCGACACTATGTCCCAGATGAACACCCTCTTGTCTGTCGCGCCCGTCGCGAACCTGGTGAAATCGGGCGAGATATCGGCTGTCTCCACTTCGCTCGTGTGTTCGTGCACGCCGAGGACCTTTTGCCACGTATGCCGATTCCATACGCTCGCCTGCTTGAACTCGCCGCTGACGACCCACTTGTGGTCACCAGAGACCGCGAGCGCACGGACACGGTCATTCCCTCTGAGCGGCTCTCCGACCTGCCTACCATCGTCGATTGACCACCGTCTGATCATGCCGTCCTCCCCACCACTGAGAAGGTGCTTTCCATCCTCCAGGAAAACAAGTGCGCGAATAGCGCTGCGCCCCTCGACTTCAATCGTTCTAGCGCTGTCTGAGTGATCGATGACGGATTTTTCAGCAAGGAGGCCCGAGCATCCCAGAACAAGAATGTGCACTCACTCATCACGATCCTGGGAGTGTTGCAACGGTTGCAGGCACTCTCGTACAGAGCGTGGTACTACTGAGCAGGGCACTGCAGGTCCGAGGGCGATGATGCCACGAGCTTTCAACCATTCCCACGGGCTCAGCTTGCTTGCTGAGAACGGCAGACCATTGACAATCGGCCAGGACCAGTCCACGGTGAAACATTCCAGGCTCCCGAATCGCCGAGAGTGTAATAACTTTTCTCATCGTCTCCGTTCCAGTTCCGACTCTCGCTAACGACGATATACAGCTCCGACTTTTCGCTCGCACTGCCACACCGTACCCCATGTTTGCTAATTGCTAGACACATTCACACTTCTACACATCGCTCTCAGCGCTATGTGACAGGATCCACGCCTTCACCCTTGCAACGATGTTTCCAAAACGTCCACCACCCAATTTTTGTCCTCAGCGGGGTGCAATCTTGAACACTTGACGAAGATCCCCAGGCTGGAACGGCTCTATTCGGATCTATCCATGGGTCGTACGCTCGTCGACATCCTAGTATGGGAGAAGATCCAACCTACCTGGTGCTCTGGTTCCACCACAGTCCATACAGACTGCCCCTCGCCGTCCGTCGCAATACTGGAGAACGACGTGGGGAAGCATGAGCGGACGGCACGCATCGAGCGTGCATGTACGCACGTGTACTTGTCCTCGCCTTCCTCCCCGACAGGGACGAGGAACCACTCTTTGGCCTCCTCGGGCTTGTCGGTCCCGAGCACCACTCCGTCGCGCACGGTCGCGCACGGGTGAGAGCCTATGCCAAGCTGCGTAGCGTGTTTTAAATCGCGAGCAACCTGGTTGCGCGAGCACCACTATTCACGGCGAGTCACTCTCTGCACGTACGAGACAAACAAGAAGAATACCTCGTAAATGCTACCACCGGACCAAACTGGCAGTTGTATTCCCGGAGACACAGCAGCTTTGGAAATGCCGACTTTGGGCTCCCCGGGGAGACAAGAGATGATAAAGTGTGGAACGGGATCAGACATTAGAGGTTCAGGGCCAAGAGGGAACGAGGGTGGGGAATCTGTACGCGTTTGATTTTATGTTCGAGCATGAAGGCTCCGGCATCAAGGGAGTCAGCCAGTTCATCAGGTGGGTCCCAAGGGCTGACCCTTGGAAGCCCATACGGAGGAAGATGGAATGCTGCTTGCGCTACCCCGGTCTCCAAGGCGGCGATCAGGCGCACCTCCCTGGAACTGTGCCATTTCAGGCTAGTCAAATGGGGCAGCATCAATCAGGAATTTACGAGAACGCCTATGAACATCGCACGTCCATGCGGTCGCTAGCAAGATATGAACGTACTCACTGTCGTCCTCACCCTGCAGCCCACGAAGCGAAGAGGGAAGCCCGACTCGATACATCTACTTGTCAAAAATCGGGGGTGCGCTTTTGACACATGCTGTCGGAATGATGGACGGTCATTGCACTGACCCAGTTCCAGAATCCACCTATGAAGAGGCATCCCTTGTTCAATCGGGTGACTTTTGACTAGAGGCGGTTAGTTTCGTTTGCAGGTGTAGATCCCAGCTCCGATGTAACCCGGACTGTGCCTGTTGTGTGGTAGTGATGTGAAGATTCCAAGCGCCTCAGGGATGGATCAAGCACATGGGGTATGCATCCCAACGGTGATTCAGCACACGGCGGACATGCTACGGTTGGCTGATGTGGCATTTCCTTGCGCTCACGCGACATGGGGGAGGTCAGACACACCTGACCCTGGTCGTCACAAGGGTCCACACCGGGGTGCCCACTGTGGCAGCCAATCGGGGAAACGAGACTCGGATATCGTTACCCCTGTTTCGAGGAGTCGAGAACTCGAGAATTCACTGGTTCGACTTTATGCGACAGCAAACCGGTCGTCTGAGCCGCCAAGGCAGGTGAGTAGAAGTGGAGCGCTAGCGTCTCCGCATCGCGACCGGTGGTCATTACTTACCCCAAGGAGGCTGTAAAAGCAAGTGACGTGCCGCCTTGCCAAGCACACGTATTTGAATACATGCGCGCGCCCGGATTTTCGCCCATGAAAGCCGTCTCGTCGTTTCTCGATCGCATTCATTCAGCGCCTCACACGACGTCTGGCGTTGCGTGCCTGTGGCACGTCGCCGCTCAAAAAGCTTCGGGGCCCCAAGTAGCATATACCGTATGAACAATCTAGACTAAAAACAGATCTTCCTCCGTCGCCACATCGCCGCGTCTGGTTCCCGGCCGCCCCAATCACACCACTTGACGTCACGACCAGGTTTGTAAAAGAGTAAGATGGAATTACGTCGCCGGAAACGAGCCCACCATGATGTATGTATGTACCCAATAGTAATACACGTTTGCGGCCGTGAATATATAAGAAAGACATGCTAAGGTAGAGTACCCCGAGGTATCTAAACTATCAACAGATGCATGCAAAAAAAAAAAAAAAGTCCTCGCATGATGTCATCTCCTGCCGTGCATAATCAAAACGCTCGTTTTTAAACGCGTTCCAGAATCCAACGTTGGTTTGGACTATTGTTCCGCAGCAACGCCGAGACCTAATGAAAAGAGAGACGACGTCAGTCGGCCGCGATCATCGGCCCCTGACAGACGGAATACAACGTGAAATCCCGGGCCGGGGGGAAGGGGACTTACGTGAAGAGGGCGCTGAGTGAAGTGAATCGCAGTGGCGTTGGCTGCGTTTCCCATCCTGTTGTCGCTGTCCGTGAGTGTCGGCGTTCGCACTGCGGTCAAGCGAGTACGCACACGTAGGTGTCTCCCCTCGGTTCGATCGTCCAGACAGTATGCTCGCTATTCGAATCGCAGATCAGTTCGTTGCCGTCCCCGGTGCACAGCGGTACGTCCGAGTTCTCCCTGCGGCCCACGACGCTATATGCGCCGTCGGAAACGAGGGAGACGACCCACTGCGCATAGCGTGTCAAGATGGCACGAACGGCGACGACGACATAGGAGACGCACCTTTTGAGAATCACTGCCCGAGTCCAACTTGCGCACGGCCACCATGCTGTCCTCGTCTTGCGGACACGTGAGGTATAGATCGGACATGTGGCTCTTGATGCGAAACGTGCCGTCCGAGATGCCGGACGACGACGACGACGACCCGACGGCTGCTTGTACGATCTGAGCGCGATTGTTGGACAGCGTCACCGCCTTTGTCAACTCTTCTGACGTGCGTTTCGGTCAGAACGGGCGTGGCGAGGGAGGGAGGCGCACGCACCAATGCGTGTCTCCAGTGCACGGATTTCGCCTCGGAGGGACTCAATCCCAGGTTGGGGTTGTTGCAGCACCCCCTGACGACCGAGATAATACATGGGAATGATGTTGTTGAGATTGCGGAGCGTGATGACCCCGTTCTCGCCACCAGTCGCGATATAGTTGTTGTCCGTCGAGAGCGCGATCGACCACAGTCGGGGGTTGCGCGGGTGATCAAAGACGGGTCCGAACCGCTCCGTCGTGGACGTGTCCCACAGCGAGAGCGATCGCCCGACAAAGGCGGCGACGAACCGGCCGTTTCTGGGTAGTGCGATCGAGACAAAGGAGTTCTCCGTGTCCCCGGGGATTGTCCATTCGGAGATAAAGGTGCCCGTGTCAACAAAGATCTGTCTGATCACGGCGTCGGAGCAAATGACAAAGATGCGCCGCGAGTCGCTGGACCAGGCGATGGGATTGGTGGAATGCGTTCGGACGGAGACCGCCCTAAGCAACTCGCCATTGTCCGCGTTGTAGATCCGCAGGTCGCGTACGAGCGAGACGGTGGCGAGATAGTTGCCATCTGGGGAGAACTTGACCGCGACCACGTGCTTGTCGTGTCGGAGCGGACCGACGAGGCGGATGCCGGTCGAGATATCCCAGATGTACACCTTGTTGTCGATCGAGCCCGTCGCGAACCGGGTCGAGTCTGGGGAGACGTCAACGGAACGCACCCAGTTCGTGTGTTCGTCCACCGTGAAGGCGCTCTGGTGGGTGGTCCGGTTCCATACGGTGGCCACCTTTTCCTCGCCGCTGACGATCCATTTTCGGTCGCCCGACAAGGCCAACGACTGGATCCCGCTCGTCGCTCTGAACGGCTGACCGACCTCCCTACCGTCCTCGACACGCCACTGTCGAATCGTGCCATCCTCTGCACCGGTGAGGACGTGCCTGCCATCCTCCAAGAAAACGAGTGACCATACGGCGTTCCGCCCATCGATTTCAATAGTTCTCGTGTTGTCTGTGTCAAGGGTGAGTTGCCAGACCGGTGTCGAGGCCCGCCACTCACTCATCGTGCCGCGTCAGTCCAGGAAATATCTGCTGTTCAATGTGAAGAAAGTAAAAGAAACTGGCGGCCAGTGCGCACCCATGGGTGGTGTGAAAACGGTGTTATAAGGCTCGGGGTGCGCACAGGTGCCGTCACCGGATCATTGGTCGAAGTGCTTGAGTCAGCGCTGTGTCCGAGTCGTCGCCGTTCCTGGACGGAGAGGCATCTGAGACACAGCATCTCTGCCATGAAATAACGGGTGGTCTGCGCGTGCCAATGCCGCGTCGCTGTCGGAGCCTACGCTTGCACAGGTTTCGTGATGGGCCAACGCCGTGTCGGAGGCGAACAGATGGCAGGACGGAAAGTGCCTGCGTGGGAACTCTTGGACTTAACCAGCCCAACAACCCATCCGAGTACCGCGGTCCACAGAATTCAACAAGTCTTGGACTTGGCATGATTCAAGGACGTCACTCAAGCCCATCAGCATCAATCAATGGAAGACTTTGAGCTGTGCCTCGACCGCATTCAACTCGCTCCTCGACGCCGCATCTGTGGGAACAACTTGCCATGCTCGGATGCGTCCGACCACGTCGCCACTCTTGCCAAGCACGCGACCGACCGCAACGCGATCAGTCACAAGGTGTTAGACTTGCCATAAAGCTAATTATGAATCTTGTTCACGGCCTCTTGGCGATCCTCGACCGTATGCATAATTGTAGAGACCACGCCGAACAGCCGCCCAGGAGGCGATCCCGACGGGATCGAGACGCTCCGCAAGAGCGCCAGAGCTTATCTCGTCATCAAGGCAGACAAGGCAACGGGGAATATATACGAGGTACCGACATGAGCACTTTCGCGGCGGACCATTCATGGCTGGGACTTGCGTTGCTCATAGCGATCCTCCCGCAGCTCTCTCGCACTGTTGGCGCCTTGGCCCTCCGGTACTTGCGAGTTCACATAGACATAGCCCCCTGACATTATGCTTATCTCCCAGAGGTGCTCGCGGCTGAGAGTCTGCATGAGCACGAGCGTTGGAAAGATAAATGGGTGGCTTGACACGCACAACAGCTGGCGTCTGTGTACCTTGGTATCGCTGTGACCCACCGGAAGGGACCATGACATCGAGATCCAGAGTACGTGTGCCCCTATGTGCTGGGATAATTCCGGGCGACCTTGTTCAGCTCATTCTGCTGAGTCAACCATGTTCGCACAGCTGCCCAAGTCGATACGCATAACCAAAAATATCTCATGCGAGTGGCAACAGGCACAGGTGTGCATATCAGTTTTGTCCTTCCACATCACCAATGCTGCAATGACAATGACAAATTAATAATTTAGTGATTTGCCGGCCCGGTCTGACAGCCCTGAGCCCCACAAGCTGAACCCTCCAGGGCCGAGCCGTGGGGAGCGGCCTGGGAGGCTCAAGCACTCTGGCCTCAGGGCCCGGCCTGGTCGATTTCACAAAGCCGGAGACGCCGAGCCGAGCATTCACCGTGGTTTTATTCGTTGTGAGCGGAAGATCCTTTAATGTGTAGCTCCATAACGGTCCCCTGATGGGATGCCTGGCAGATACCCATCATGTCGCTCAAGGATCCTCTCCGCTTTCCCGAATCCGTGATGGTCAGTAGCCATCTTTTCGACGGACTCCATACCAATGCATGCGAAACCGACCAGGGAATAACCTGCCACCCGGGAACGTGTGTATATCTTCTGCTGGACGTGTCTCTTCACCAGCCAACGATGATCCCCGCGGGGCTTTCGACTCGCTCCATTCATTCTGTGCGAGCGATCGTCGAGGAGAATATTCCGGCTAGGCTATCCTTTCGCGCAATATTCCTTCTGTCACCAGAGTCTGGCCACGCTCAATCATAATAACCCAGACTCGTTGGCAATCGGAATCCGCTGGATTGTACGCCAAACTTGCTTGGAGCCAAGGCGAACGATTGTGACACGGCTCCACATTGCGGTACTTGCCTTTGACTCGACATCGAGGTGCAGGCCCCCTGGAGCGAGCGATCGTGTAAAAATGAAATTTGAAACTGGAGTACGGTATCCAAGACCCTTTGACCAGATTTGGCTCCGTCTATTTGTCGCTGAAAATGCCGGGGATACTATGCATCGAGTCTCACCGCGTGCAAACCGTCCTCGTCCTTGGCCTGTTGAAGAGCTTGCTCGTATCACGGCCAAATGTGTGTGCTGTGTCGGTCGTGGCATTGTCCACAGGACCGCTCTCGAACCAGCTCTTCCGCACTACGGAATCTCGCGCTGTAGAGTCTCTCTCAGGAACGGTGGTGATTGCTCGCTGGCACACAGTAAGAACTGCTGTTTGTGGAGCCAGAGTAGCCACCTGCATGCATGACACCGGGCGACGCACGCGTCGAGCACTCGGAATGACTTATAAAGGAAGGAAGTACATGGGGATCTCAAAGAACCACAAAGTGAATTGACTTGCTAGCCTCTGGTTAGTCGTATCCCCAGCTTTTGCGCTACGATCTTCGGAAGGTGGAGACTGTCGAGACCCTCACGAACGCGTCGCAAAGCACGGGGCGGTGAGGGAGACCCGAATTCACCACTCTCATTGAAGCTCCGCTCGAATGTGTGGCGAATCGGACTTCTTCGGCATCCGCTGTCCTCCGCTCCGAGAGTCTGACAAGCGGTCCCCCTGCCACACAACACCGCAAGGAAAAATATGTCCACGTTCCCTCCACAGTCCGGGCCTCGACGCTATCGCTACCACGAATACTAGCCCAAAAAAAGGAAAAGGTCCCCCGCTCAAACCGGACACGTCTTATCCCCGAATGTGTCCGATCGAATCGTCCTCGCCTCCCAGTCCTCCGCATCGATCTCGCCCTTCTCCGTCTCGAGTGTCATCGCAGACACGGTCGTCGCCGTCTGACTCGAGATGGGCCGCGAAGTCGATCCGAACTCGCCGTCGACCCCGGCACACGCGTCACGGTCGTACAGCTCGCGCACGCTGAGGATGAACCGGGGCACCACGAGGTATATCGCCATGTTGAAGATCGCGCTCAGGAGGACGGTCGAGGTGCTGTCCGTCACAATCCCGTTCTGGGCCATCGAAAGGATGTCGTTGGACACGTTTCTAAACACGGAATCGAGGAAAGGATGAGGGTGTCAGTCCCGCGCGGTCACCCCGGGAGCACGACATGGAACGTACACAAAGCAATAAAGGATCCCGTCCTCGACGAAGAGTTCGATATACCGATTCAGCGGCCATTCCCCCGCTTTTTTTTCCGTCTCTACCAACTCCTTCACAGCCTGAAGGACGGCGAGAGCAAATCGCATGATACCAAAAATTAACCGTGGGATCACTAAAACATCAGCATAGATATTCTGAAGGTTCCGTGGCATGTCCAACACGACGTCACAAAATGAGAAGTCTTGAATTTTCGTCACCGACACTAGAGAATGTGATATAAAGAAAAAGCGTACGATCGCCAAGTTGGGACTGCCCTATCGTGACTCACCTGACAAGTACGTGCCGGGATTTTTATATATTGCTATTAGAACGATAGACGCGGCAGTTTGCACCACGTGAACGAGCAACAGGACGTAGAGCACTTTTTTGGAACGGTTCCACATCGTGTACAGGCGCAGAATCACGATCACTGCAGTCAAAAATGTCATCGCAAAAGTGTCAATATCCCAGTATGGTAACTCACGGTCGGCGACAGTGATAAATAGCTGAAACATCCACATTAAGATCAGCTGGAGCGCGGTACCTTTTAAGACATCATATGCTTCATTTGGATATCGTAGATTGTGAGGTTGTTATGCGTACACCTGTCTTGACTGTCAACAATACCATTCACCCGACCGGAGGATTTCCGATGCGTACATCTAGTAGAACGCATCATCATTCAGTCGAGCCAGCGGACTAGGTGATGAAAGAGAGAAACTGACTTTGATAGAACCAGGGAGAAAGGTAGAACCAACTGTTGGCGCGGCACCATGGCAGATCAGTTCCAATCGATCTTGTGATCTGACATGCCGAGCTCACCGAGGGCATCAATTCTTGAGGATTGAACCAAAGTCAATCAAGATGACAAGAACAGTGACCAGCGACCTACATGGCTAGACAGAGACCAGCGTAACGAACCTACGGCATGATTTGTTAGATTTTTTTATATCAAGAGAGGGACATCGCGAGCACCCCGTCGGGCTCTCCATACGCACAAAAACGAATATCGCTGACCCCCAGCTCCAGGTCCTGCGCTGTGGTAGGTCAGTGGTACAGCACACCTACTCGACCGATTGTTATTCCCGTACCCAGACGTAGTCCACCTTTGCAGATCGTTAAAAGAGGGACATGCGCTGCAGAAAACATGGAGATACCTCTCTCGAAAAGGTGAGGACTGGATGAGCCTGCACTGAGTGCAAAGATAGACATGAAAAGATGCACGACGTACTATAGTCATATCCAACTATGCTAACCATCATAACTGCGCTCGTCCATGAGATCAGTCGTTGGTCGCGACGACGAGAAAACGTACTGGACATGCAGTTATTTAAACGGAGCAGTTCCAGGGCGGACTGTAGGTCTGAGGACATGAGACATACAAGCCACGTTCGAGTGACAACCGGTATGAAGTGAGAGGGCAAGCAGAGGTGGGGAGAAATCGCTGTAAAGCTGTCCACGGCGTCGTGACGCACTTTATAATATCTTCTGCCGGGTATCGCAAGTATTTCTCGATCACTTATCTCTCGAGAAGACACGAAGCAACGTGGGCTCCATGACGAGGTCATCTCAATGCGGCGCGAGATCGAAAGACGAGTAGGCGGCGCCAGGCAGGCATAATCCTCACTGCATCATCGTGACATCATGATCAGACTCAAAGCCAAAGAGAGGCACCTACCGTGTCGATGCTAGGCACCAACAGGCAGGCGTGTCGCTTGTCCAGACCATGAGTAGAACCTCGGAGTGAATCGCGACTTCCTCCCGCGTGCTTCCGCGGATGTCGTTTCAGTATTGAATGTGCTTGGTCACCTATTTCATTACTCGTGGCGCAAGGTGTGGCGCAAGGCGAAGAACGTGTCTTGTGACAGCCAAGTTCTACATCATTGTGGACACCGTGCGTCAACGTCGAGCTTCGGACTTCTCGTCCCAATCGTCCTGCACAAGCGAGAAAGGCCGGGTGGTGAGCCCAGAACTCACCCCCCGATGCGGTAGCTGTGAACGCCTATTAGGACCGCCTCTGACTGGAGTGGCACGGGTGGAGTGAATCCATATTTGAAAAAGGCGGTATCGAGACGGATAGATAGAAGTGGGTTGGTCTCCGAGATCAGAATTCAATCGATCAGATCTTACGAAAGAGACCTACCACGAGGCTGTTTGTCCTGCGATAGATGCCTATCTCACATCTGATGTGTTTTGCCTCGTCTCATTTTTCCCGTCCGAGAGCTAATGTCCGCGGTACCTCGCTACCGAGCACACGGCCGTCAGAGCAGGAGCTCTGTGAAGACGATGCGAAGAATGAGGTGACCAATCTTAGAGCATCTAGAGACATCGACACGATAGTGTACTTGTCGCCCGGTCGGGTGTTGAGGCGATCATTCTCACCCCCAACTCCCACGTCCATCCACCCCGCCCAGTGGCATGAAATGCGCTGGAGAGTTCGCTGTTCTCGAATATGGGTCGGATGCAATGTCAGTGTCGTCAGTCCCGGGGGGGTCCACGCCGACTCCACGGGATGGAGACCCCACTGAAGCTGTCCCGCGCGGAAGGCCTAAAAGCGGGATTCGACCGGAAATGAACGGATGGGCGGTTCACCTGTACTAGTAGGAAGGGGAGGCCGTCTTGGCATAGTCTTGGCAGGAATAGCTTAGTAAGGACCAGATGCGGCTCGAGCCTTGCCAGGGCGGATGGCCATTCGCGCAGACAGGGCACCCGTGTTGCCATTGGCGGACCTGCTCTCAGTAATACGGACAACGCACGCGAAGTAGTGGTTCTGTTCGGAACGAGCCATGGATGAGTATGCTAGTGAACCATTGTCGCACAAGGTGTAGAGGATCGTTTCTGCACGTGGTTGAGGCCAGGAAGACATCGCATGAAACGAGGAACTACACACCAATGGGATGCCGTGCTTTTTCCCCCTGGGTCCACAGCGGACCAGGAGGACCAAACATGAGAGACAGGTGGGAATCCCAATCCAACGGACACGCATTCGAGACGAACATCGAGGCAAGCGTTGTAGTTTTTCCCACGGAGAAAACAAGTCTGGCCAGATCCACACAACTGCTCGTCCGACGACAGCCACGGGATTCCTCACCTTATTTATAAACGTTCTTCCAGGTTCCGACCACATACGTCTGAGGCTAGACCTCCACGAGTCCATCTTATCCCCGCCGTGAATGGCGTTATCGTCCGGTCCTCGCGCCCTCCCATTTTCGCTACAGAACGTCCCCTCCCCCACAGCGCCCGTCTACATCGTCGTGTGTCGAGCCGCCTTCATCCCACGCACCAAAACATATGGCGAAACGGAACAGTCTTGGTCTTGCTGGTAGCAAGTTGCAACAAGAGCCAAGTTGGTTGATCCCCGGTGTACACGCCACCGCGGCGTGCCATGGTTGTGGCGGCCCGGTGGCGCCCGCGCCCGCCACAGCAAGTGGGGAGTCTGATTTCCGCCAACAACACCGTGGCCGCAGCAGGTTACCGGACGTCCTCCCGGCCTCCGGTTAGACGACGGCCAAGCATCCGAATCAAACCAACATTTTTTTTCCTACAGTGATTGGACGGACAACACAAGTCAAATAAATACCCCTAGCGGCGCGCGCTTACAACGTCCACGTGCTACCCTCCCACCCGCCAAAACCTATGGCTCGGCCAGAGTTTGAAACCTGATCTGCACCGTCCTCAACCATGTCCGACACGTCCGAATCTCTTCCGACCTTTCCACGCTTCCGTCCGCGCTGTCATGCGGGTCCTCTCGTCCCAACCGTGTGATGTCCGCCAGCAAGCCTGCAGGCACGCTTGTGTGTTCACGCGCCTGGAGGCCAAACGTCGTTCTGTTAAGCCCTATGTTCATTCCGCCAAACCTGTCGTGAAAGCTGCACTCATCCAGCTCTGGCAGACTCATGATGAACCGAGGCATCATACAACACATCACACCCACAAGGGCCGCGTTCAGCACGAGCACCAGGTCGGTGTAGACCATCACGCCACCCTGGAGAATGCACATGATGTTGAATGCGACGTTGCTAGAAACCATGCAGTGTCAGTTCTCCTCGAGGCCATCAAAAAGTAGGGACAGGTGGAAGGAAGGAAAGCGTGGAGGGCAGACGTGCGGGAAAGGGGAAGACACGTACACAACGAAATAGATGACGCCATGCTTGACGAAAAGTTGTATATATCGGTTGGGTTGCCATCGCTTCGTGAATTTGTACATCGCGACCGACTCCTTCACGGCCTGAGTGAGAGCGAGAGCAAAGAGCATCCCGCCAAGAACTGATCGTGGTGTAATCAGGATGTAGGCACCGAAGGTCCATGGAGCGTCCAACACGATGCTACAATAGGAGAGGTCGGAAACTTGGACGACCGTAGCTGAAAGGAAATTTTGAATAATCAAGTTGAGACACCACAACTATCATATAGTCATGCCATTGAGACACACCTATCAAGTGATTTCCATTATTGAAGTGCATCGCCGCCAGAACAACCCCAACGACAGTCTGTGCCACATAGACGAACAGCAGAACGTAAAAGATTACTCTGGATTGACGCCACATTGCGCAAACGCGTAGGATCATCGTCCCTGTAAGCGAAATCCATTACTGAATAAATCCCATGCAAGGCATGACAACTCACAATCGGCAGCAGCAAGAAATACCTGAAACGACCATGCCGAAGCGAGATAGATTGCCGTACCTTTGAGATATCATGCTCATATCACATTAATGCTGCCGATAGGGAGGTGCCATGCTTACACCTCCTCAGCTGTCAGCACTGCTGCTCATCCAGTTGATGGGATAAAACGCATACGTCTGTCAGAACGCATCCATTTAGCTACCCCAGTTGATGAGATACGAGGCAGAGAAACTAACGTTGACAGGACCTGGTGCGAACGAGGTACTGCCTGTAGATACAGCGGATTAGTCTCCACGACCTTGCCAATTATGGTGCCCAACGTACTGAGTCCAGTTGTGCTTAAGGAATGGTCATTGTTCGCATGTTATCCAT
>JBBPLS010000144.1:20809-51269 GCA_038089895.1 Boletellus ananas | reverse complement strand
TGTATATATTTGCTTGTACCAACAAACAGTGGCAATTATACTATGATTTGGCTGAGATCCTACTCAGCAGTTCAAAAGCTCAAAAACCCTTTCCATGGTGTTGCTGTTTTGAATTGGTCATATCTCCGCACCCTATGGTCCAAATCACATGACTCAGGGGGCAATATTGTAGCCAAGAGTATGTACTATTTATAACTCCACCAAAGCTAAGCGAAATTCCCATGCTGTCTGGCAGTACACTTCATACACTGCATTGGTGCCCAACATGGAAAGGGTTTTTGAGGTCACTGTAAAGGGCTAGATATGAGAGATTAGTACATTCAACCAGTCTACAAAATATGTTGTCAACTGACGTCAATTTGACCAACAATTCCATAATCTTCCCAAAGTGTCCTCATGTCCATTGTTCAGCAAAGTTGTTCTGTGAGAATTTGTGTATGTGGTCCACCACCACTGTCCAGATCATCATGAGGTGCAGTACATCTATTCAGTGTGATTAGTATGTATGCCATCTCTGAATAGATTGCTTACCTTGCACACCAACCCTGGATGATACTAGTGATAAGTGCCTGTTCAGGGTAATTGGCAATATATGGGCCAAGCCCATAAACAACACAGTGGAAGTGTCTGTCAGCACAACATGACATGCAGGGTTGTGTCATCACAGCACACAGGAGATCTAGAATGACAGCCAATAAAGAGTGAAATAGTTGACAATGAAACATATGAAAGCCCAGGTCATCTTTGTGGGCTTGGTCAGCTGTTTCAGAGACCATCAATGTCATCACTGGCAACATGTACAGTTAATGAGGACACACTTTTAGGAATGGCTAAGAATGCAAGTAACACAACAGAGTTTTGGTGAGCCTGTCAAACATTGTTGTGTAGGTTGCCAAGTGAGATATAGAGTGGATAATATTCTGTGTGTCCTGTACCCACAGATGCCATAGTCTTGTCACTGCCCAAAATAATTGGGGCAAACATTGCACCATGTGTATTGACATCCTAGCCAATGACCTCCTACAACAGGACAGTCATGGTGAGGACAACAAAATACTAGATATGAACACATACACATTGATTCCAGGCTCATTGACCCAACATAAGATCACCCACCTTGTATTCCCCTTGCTTGTCAGTTACTACCTTTGGTGCATAGTCAATTTCACCATCGAAGTCAGGATTGGCAAGCTGGTCTTCAAGCAACTTGAGTGGGTCTCTGTGCCAGACATCATACTCAGTAGACATCCAAGCTGGCAGGTTGTCAGGCATCTTACCTGAGTATTTGACAGCAAATGATTGCCAAGGAGTGTCACTGTGGGTGATACTGTCAATTGCATTATACAATATCCAGTATGAACCGAAGGGCTCAGGTTGGTCTTTGTACATCATAGACAAGATGGAGAGTAACTCATTGACCCTACCTCCAGACATCTGTCCTTTGTGATATAGAAAGTCTGCCAACTCAAAGTCAGCACAGCTTGCAAAGGGAGACCAATTGTCAGGTGGTGGGTTAACATGGGGGTCAGGGGGTATACCTGGTGCTAAATAGTCACCAGCTGCATTACAGTGTCCCTAGACAAGTACATCATATCAAAAAATGTGCAAATGCTCCCTCCCCCCCCCAAAAAAAAAAAAGGAAGGGAGCAGGTTGAGAAACTTACCATTGATGATTGGATGATACCTGACACAACATTGCATGTGAGGATCATGACCACCCACTGGTGCATTGACATTTTCAGCTGGTCCAAATGCTGGGTCTTTGTCATCTGAGATGGGAATGGGAGCAGGTATTGGCATGACTTGTGTCCAATGAATGTGGGAATGCTGTTTGAGACCACTACTTGACTTGCATGTTTTTCCACAAGCTGGATGTCTGCATGTAAAAGTATGATGGTGATGAAGAAGCATGATCACAGACTTGTGCATGGAGCACAAAGCAGTGGCTGCTATGGAATCAACTGTACAGCTGTTGAAAAGTGTGGCTGAGTCAAAAAAAAAAAAAAAAAAAAAAAAAGACAGATGCATGTTCCTTGCCTCTCATTTCTACCCACCTTTCCTTTTGTCTCTGCATCTTTGCCCCTTATACCTATATGCACTCAAGGTCACTCCAATGTCCCAGCCTCACCTGAACACTCATCCAGGCAACAAGAACAGTCATCCAGGTTTGCCAAACAAATGTGCTTCTTACCAAGTGTCATATCCCTAAGTTCAACTCTGGTGCTCTGGACTAACTCCATCAAACTCTGCTTCCGGACTTGTCTTTCTGTTCCTCTTGTCTCTGTTTTCTCCTTTCGTGTTTGCTCCATTTTACTTTGATGTCACACATAGAACTCTCCTGTCACTGTGCTTGCTACGCAAAGCACAGCTCAGGCTTTTGTGTCTCCGGAGTATAACTCTGAGGGTTTATGCTTACTGATCACTTACCAACCTACCTTTCTCTGTTAGTAATTTGCTTCCATCCTCTATATATAAGGCCTCGTCTCTCTGATGTAATACCTCAGTTCAAATATCACCTAAGTCTCTTCTCCTCTGAACTCTATTAGATTCCATCTCCAATACTCTTTATCCTGCCCTCTGAAATACAAGGACACAAATGTATAGAGGTACAGCATGCTAGCCACATTGCTGAAGCCAAAGTCCTCCCCACTCTGACCCAACTCTGTACCCACCATCCCATCCCCTTGTCTCCTACACCTCCGACCAACCAGAGTAGAGCAGAGAAGGACCAGACTTGACACCAAGCCTCCAAAGTAGTCCAAGCTGAGCATGCAGCCATCCAGCAGGCTGCCACACAGAATAAGGAGCAAAAGGCACAGCATGTTCAGCATGCTGCCACCATTGAAAAGGAGCTGGAGGAACAATCAGTTAGAAACCACTCATTTTTTTCAAAACCTACCTCAAAGATTGCCCATGCAACTTGCAAAAAGGTCAAGCCCAGGCCTGCAGGCAGTCAGGTTGACTTGTCAGGCCATCATAAACCTAGCAACATTGGTCAGTGGAAATATGCTTACAACAAACCAGTACTTACCTCACAGACCAGCTGATGAGGGGGACCCAAAGGAGGGCGAGGGAGCTGACAACAATGTATTTAACTCAGAAACCCAGCTGCACGAGCTGTCAAATGACAAATTGAACATACCGACCTCTCATGCCCAAACTACCAGATCTGGGAGAGTGACATGGAATACAATTGAGGCCACAAGGCAGATCTTAGATGGCACCACCCACAGTGGTGTGAAACACAAGGCAACCGATGCGGGAATAAGGCGAGTGGCCCGGAACCTCCACCAGCGGGAAGCATCGGAGTGGTGTAAGACCTGTATGACGTCCCGATGAAAGACAGTCAGTATCGATCTGCGTGATCGGATGGCGCTCGGTGCTCACACAGCCATGTCAAAAGGGAACGTGGACGGCGACCTGTGCTTCACTGAAGCAGAGATGAACCGAGTTCGTTCGCCCGCGTTTTCTTGGTCGGCCAGGACTGCCTGGCGAGACATCACCGGCGACTCACCGCGTGTCCAGCGACACCCGTTCTCCATGCGGGGGCGATGCACCACGGTTGTGTCTGTCTCTTGAACACACCTCACACGAGGGCGACGACCACACGACCGCAGTGCAAAAGCCTGAGGGCCGATGCGGCGCGTCCGCGTCAATGCCTTGGCATCGTACGCTCGTCCAAAGGATGTCGGGCCAAGGGCGTCTCGAGCTTCCAATCTGACATGGCCTTGTGCAGCAGGTCCAACAGAGCCGAGTAGGAAGATGCAAGGCGCGTGAACGCGCCAACGCGACACGATCGTGACGATCATGTGACTACAGCACGTGGACAAACAAAAGCAGTCACCGGATGGGTGATTGCGCGCAAGGCAGATTTCATGCACATGGATCTTACTCACTATGTTTCGGGTCATGGGATCTCTGCTAACATGAACACATGCACCCGTGCAATACCACGAATAGTCGCTACCCAACATATCAATGGGTAATACGATGCTCACGCATGCATCGGAAATCGTATTACAAAGTACGCGGTACCTCGAATAGTTGGCGGAAACGTTCGACTACTTCTCCAACGGTATCACAACGCGAATAATCAACAGGCCACAGGAATGGCACGACCACGACCACCGTGCTGTCTGCACCGTCTGGTGTGAAGATGTGACAGACAGGAACACACGGTCGCAAGGTTCAAAGCGAGGGCTTCCGATGAAATATGCAGTAATGGGAATGCGCACCCCGTCTTGTGCACTTTCAATGTCACCCCGCTTTCGTCCACCATTCGGGTGGCATCGAGGGGGACGCCCTGCGCGTTCAACCGTCGTTGGACAGAACGGCAAGGAGAAGCGCGCCTCTCATCCCTGGCCATCTTTCAAGTCCCCTAGTGGCCGAAGACGTCAGCTGTCGCGTTTTTCGTCGTCACAGTCTTGCTACCAGACCTCCCAGATCTCGTCCTTTGGGCTGCGCGACGGATCGCGTCCGAACACCTTACACCGCAGAGTCCGAGAATGCGTGTTATTGTCCACGTTGACCGCGCGACGTCCCAGTCCGAGATGCGCCAACGACAGCGTCCACGGAAACGCCACGACGGGACGACTACCTTGGCACGCTCGATGTTCCTGTGCCAAAAGAAAAAATGAATGGGGGGCAGCTACAAAAGTCCACCTGCGCAGCGCTCGGGTGCAGGGCCATGGCTCATGTGATGCGCTCGTTGGTGTCTGCAACGGTCGGACGCCCACCTGCCGCTTCTTGGTGCCAACGCATAGAGCTTGGTACCACGCGCTGCCGAAAACCTTCTGAGGACGTCTTTGGACATCTCTACATCCCGTGGTACGTCGACAGCCAGCCTGCAGGCATTGTCAGCATGCACACGTGCATCCTTGTGGACCAACCTCTACTCATGATGCCACAGTCGCTTTGCGCGTTCCCGACTTCTGAAAACATCGGGTCACGATGTTGGACCGACGGACGTCTCTCGAACGACCACCACTGCCTAGCTGGACGCAAGGTTAGCAGAAAGCATCCCCAGTGCACCGAGACTGCAAGCACGGGCGAGTACACTCGCTTCGCCCTCACTCCGGAGCACACGTCGAGCCATGTGTGATCTACGTCGTGACCGCATGAACGATGGGTGCGAGTCCGGCTGGAAGGGCGATCGATGATGCGGTGACGATCGCAAATTTGGTGGTCTGGGTCATCGCCACCACTCCTGCCAAGTACTGTGGCAGTGCACTCCGCGAAACCACTGTCTGCATACATACTCCCTTTGTAGAGATGGTACGTCGATGATGGACGTGGGGAACGATCCATTCCCAAGACGAAACGAGACTCTCAGGTCAACCTCGAGACCGCCAATGCATCCTTTTGGGATCCACCAAGTTGCAACAATGCCTCCGAGTGTAACCTTGCATGTTTGGAGCCTCGTCTTGTCACGTTGGGAAGAGAATTTCATTGGAGCGCATGGCTTCGATGTCGAGCAGGAATCGGGGTCGAGTGCCCCCATCAAGTCCGAGCATGGCTCCGAGCTCGCACGGTCATGGACAGCTGATGGATCAGCAGAAACGTTCCACCATGGGCGAGGCAGTCAAACGGCTGGATGCGAATGCGACCTGATCTCGGCAGCTGGCAAATGTGTTCCTGGGTTGCTGACAAGGAAGCGCGTGTACCCAAGGCGTGCTCGATGGTGCCTTGTACAGTAGTGAACCTGACCTCGTGAAATTCCAAATGCCAGAAGTGGACCGTTGCTCGCATCTCCCATGCGGCCTTTTCTGCCCCTCGTCCATCTTGCTCGTCGCCCATGTCGCAGTCTTTTGGCACTGGGACAAATATGGACAGCTGGCCACCGCCCGCGGCCCGGGGGACCGGTCTGGCCACAAAGCGCCCGAAGATGGCCATCTCGAGCGTCCTCCTCCAAAGGTGGCAAGTTATGGTCGCGATTTGGAAGAGGGGAAAGGGTTGAAAACACCTTGAGACATTTCCCCCGTTTCATTGATGGTCAATTCTGCTCCCTTGGGCATGCTATTAGCCGAGAACGTGACGGCCACTGATGCAGACACATGCTTTCCGCCGCGAGTCCCGAAGACGATGCGTGTTCATGGGCCGAGGTACCGACTGTTCGCCGTCACGGTCCTGTTTCGATGAGGCACAATGTACCTCTTTGAGAACCCAAACTGTCTGCTCGAACGCGTTTATCATTGCTGATACCTCGAACGTGGATACTTTGGGAATTTTGTCCTTGATAACACATCGGGGTGTCCCAGACAGTCTGCAGATGCGTCCCGATGCGCCCACACGCGCGACGAGCATGTTAAAGACCCGAACGTGCAGGGCCAGATGGCATCCTCAGCAACGTCGATCAGAGTTGCTAAACCCGTGGGTCGCTCTTTGAGACCCGCTCCCGACGGGGGGGAGACGACAGACTAGAGCAGGTGGATCTCGACGCCAGGACGTGCTCGGTGTGTAGGCATCACTTCAGTTCAAGAACGCCTATCAGGGATGTCGGCTTGCGTCATACCCTGGCACACCTAGTCAGAGGGTGGGGCGCGGGACAAGAAATGACAAACTTGCCTCATGTTCCCCACCCCGGCACTCCAGTCCCTGTCGGGCGGTGTCGCAAGGGAGCGGCACTGAGCGAACAGGCCGCGTCGAGTGGCTGGGGGATCTCCAGGCTGCTTGCGATCGAGGCAGGACAGAACCATGCCTGCGAAAGCAACAAATGTGGGCAGTCCGACAGCGCCATGGGTCCATCCCAGACGTAAAGAGACGGGACGCATCCGGGAGGCCATGAACATGGACTTGGGGGGGGGAACCGACCTAGCCAGCTGGGTGCTTGCTCATCCCTCGTTGTGCTTCGACCAAGCGAGGTTGTCAGTCGAAGGACGGAGCACTCGATGTCTGCTGCCCTCTGGAGAGGAATTGGGGGCTCGAGAGCGGTCCAAGAGCGAGTAGGATGGGTCGTCGAATAGGACGGGGATACAAGACCGCCTACCATGACAAGACGATGACGCCGTTCTCTGGATGTCGCATCGTATGACAACAGGAGGAGGGTGTGTAGACGTTTTGTTGAGACGACTCAAGTAGGGTGGGATGAACGGGCGGGCCACTGCGATTGCCAAATTGAACATGGCGGGCCATACATGACTAAAGCATGTCGTGCATGACCCGTTGATGATGTACACACATCGATTATTGGGTTGGAAGCAGTATTGTGGCAGCAGATTTTGATAATTCAGATTTTCGAGTGTGAGGGGGAAGTAAAAGTTCTCAAATCGTCCCGCCCATCGTGCGAACAAGCTTCGGCTGTGGGGACATGCCTGTCGTTCTGGGATGGGATTGTGCCTGCCAACGTAGCAACGTTCCAGTATCAATGAATACTTGGCACAAACAGACCAGACGTGCTCAGCGGACACGTGAACTTGGGAGGGACAACTCAACCCAACTCGAGGCCAGGTCCGCATGTCCTCTTACCGTCATCGACTTGAAAATCGGAGAAAATCATAGTGGCATCTCTCCGAGCGAGTGACCCGTATCTGAAAATCGAGCTAATCGGTGATGGGGTAACCTAAGCAAGAGTACTGTGCCTTCGTGTGCATCGATCTGTTGTTGTCCGCCTGCTGGACTCGGAAAATGAACTGACGAATAGCCTGAGATGATCCTAGACGGGTGAGGTGAACGATCGGAGAGGACAGCGGCTAGAAACCCACCCGCGGGGTATTGATTTATCGAGCGTCGGCAAAGACCAGCACTGAAAGTGGTTGGAAGGGACCCGAGCGTGAGATCTTGAGAGACACCCCTGACTACACCGCCACATCGGATGCTGTGCAGACCGCGTTCACCACAACGCTTGTCATTTACCGTCTGGTCTGCTCTTGTTCAGCCATTCTTTATCATCTAGCCGCTTTTGCTCCTCGTCTCGCCCACGTCTCAGCCCTTGTCAAGTCCTTCACACTGGCCCGCATGTTCCGTGCTCGCTCGCCGACGTCGTCCAACCGTGTGCACGGTTGTCAGAATTGACCCGTGGCCTACGCGCGTGTTGAGGGAGTTGTGGTCGTCTGTCATCGAACTGATCGTTTCCGTGCTGCAGGACGACGGCTCCCGCCCGGATCGCGCATCTGGTGATGTCCGACGCCAAAATTCACTATCCTCCCGTTCCACGCAGCAGGTCCGAATCTCGAAGCCCTTGTACCCGTCCTCCCTCTTGATCACGGGTGCGCACGGTCTCAGAGGCAGGCCCGCGATAGCTCTGGGACGTCGAACATGGTGTCCTTTGCAGCAATTGGACAAGGAAGGCCGAGTGCAGATACAGGCCTTGGCGAGCTCCTCGTGGTCGGACCCACAACGGTGCCGGTCTGTGCCTCGTGAGAGGGGATCCTCATCTCCACGGCTTGAGTCCGAAGGGTACTCGGGTTGCTAGAGATCGTGCCAGGCTGTGTGATGGAACCTTCAGAAGGCGCTGGAGACGACCTTCCACTGGTGATGCGGGATCGGATGCGCCCCGATTTTATCCTTGATCTTATTCCCGATTTCCTTCATTGTAGGATGGGTGGTTGTAAAGCTGAAAGGGTAGTGAAGCGCGATAAGACTCGGGTGGTAGTGCCCAGTGAGAAGCGGTGAGCCGGAGAAAGTTCCCACACTGACATTGTGCTTTGTTTGTACATGTTGCTAGCTGCGAGCTTATGCTGTCCAGGTTCGGTCCAAGACATCGTACGACGATCCGTCCGTCCATGCCCATGGCCCAACAGCAGCTGTGGCCGGATGTTGGCTCTTGTGGGCATAGAAAAGATGCTGCAAGGATGGTCGAAGACGGCGAAGCACCTGCCCGTATTTCAGAGCTTGGTTAGACGGCAATTTGTAACGTCAGGGCACCTGCAGACCGCAATCTGAGTGGTGGGGCGTCCCCCGTAGTGGTTGAGATCCAGCTGGTTCGCATCCACGCCCTGATCATTCGGTCCCAAAAATAGTCACTATACGAGTACCATCGCCAACGATAAATCGTCATGTTCCTTCAAGAGTGCTTTGCCCAACAGATAGTGTACCCCTCGAACTAACGAACCTGGTCGGACAACCAGCAGAGGTACTAACAGACGATTCCCGAGGGAGTAACGTCGCATCAGAATCCCCCGGAACATCCAACCCTAACAAGTCTTCTCGCGCTTGTGCGCCAAACTAAGCTGCGCGTGGTGATCCTGTACATGAAGTGTGCGATTCCACTTTCAGAAGAGTGGTATGGGACCAGTATGACGTCCCGATGAAAGATGTCAGTCGTATCCTCACAAGAGAGAGAGAAAGCGCAAACAGACCCAATTGGTGCTGGATGATGGCAACATCGCGTCGGTCTGCCAGTTTCCGGGCAGCATCGTGTGAACGCGATGAGAATAATCAGTGTGATTTACTGTTTCCCTACCATAGACGCTATCCTTGTCCCATCTCCCCGATCGCCGTCGAGCACTCCGTCCTATAGTGACTGACATAGAAGGTTATCCCGTCTTCGTGTCGCTCCCTGCTGATGACCATCCTCGTGGATAAGTAGACGTCATACTTCCCTGTCCAGGCTACGGACGACGCACTGCGATGCCAGAGAAGCAAATTAGATTGATGAGATCTCGCGCGTACGAGCCATCACAACATACACAGTCCCTCTGATTTCCTCGAACACCCAGAGTTTCGTCGTAACGTAAGGCAAGACAATGCACGCCGAGTGACTATTTGAAGGTAGAAGAATGTTCTCGGCTTATCCTAATGTTTTCTCTGCAAATCGGAGTTGAATGCATACCAGAACGACAGGAAATAAAAACCACTGTAGCACCCTGGGAGACCCCCGTGCACGAACGGGAGACCGTGATGAGCGAAGTCCAAGGACAGGATACCTCGCCAAGGTCTGGATGAGGAGATCGTGTGGAGGAACCACGGATTGTGGCGGCTATTGCGAGAGAAGACCGAGATGGTGCGTGGAGGAGAGGCACAGGCCTCTAGAGGCAATGGCGTTCTCGCCTTCGCGGACACTTCAACGCCATGAATGGGGGCAGAATGGGAATTGTAGCCGGCCGGGTTCGTAATGAAAATGCGGTTCAGTTGAAAGGGGACATTCTGTGCGGTTAAACGAGATCGACGGAACAGCCGTGGAAGCGTGGAGAGGGCGACCAGCGATTGTGAGAATATGCAAGACTCGGCCAGACTCTACAGCCATCCTAGCGCTCCTGGACCATCCTCTCGAGGCCCTGTCCGTTTTTTGGTGCGCTCGCCAAGCAGGTGGTCTAGGTCGGCACACTGACACCTCCAAAGCGACGACGGTGGCTACAGATGTTTTCAAGCCCATGCAAAACGTTGATCCAGACCTCAAGGAGAACCCGAGTCTTTACCATCGGCATGGCAGATGCCAGCAGGACAACGCACTCCTGACATGAATCGGCCGACCAGGAGATCAGCCATGATGGAGAAGAGGTAGTACCATGCACCATACGCTCCAATTTGCAGACACCGACTTGAAACCTTGATGCGCACGCGCGTATGTCCACAAACGCTCGTGCGGACGACTGACCAGGACAGCATCTATGCCCTTAGACTTCAAACTAGCCCGCACGATTACTTTTGGTCGTATACTAGCTCCTTGTTGGTTGCTAGTTTGAAGGCGTTGTGTTCTCGCGCGATGGTTTGTTACCCTTACACGACCCCTTCCCGCACCCGGAATGCACTATGCATCGTTGATCCGGAGTGCAAGAAGGGTCATATCGCTCCATAGGAACTTGTGTCTCTAACACTCACGGTGCGTGTATGCATTCTCGGAATGTGTTTGCGGATGTTGATGCTAGCAATGCAGGTCATACTCACAATAGTAAGAGCAATGGCGGATGTAGATACTTTCCACCACCGCTGGTTTTGGGGGTGCGCGATGCGGGTGAATGCTGTTATCGTTGTTGCCATCGTTCCACCTCGACGGATCAGGCGAGTCTACGATCGCTCTGAAGCATATCGCATTTCGTCAACTCTCGCCACCCTATTTTTCCATGCCTGTATATGAGAGAATAGATGGCGTGCATACAGCACAAGTGGATGCAATGATTCTGTGTGCGTGCGATAACGATCCCCACCTGCAGGAGAACAAGCTTCAAATCTTTGCATGAGCAGTGTAATGGACAATGGCCTACATCTATTTATTTCTTCGCCCGGGGTGCCGTCACCTCAAGCTCTTGTGGGTGTAGTACGTCCGCCCTTCACTTGATATCCCTGCGGGTGTATTCATGCCGAGCAAGAGCCCCTCCAGGCCCGAGTTCGTCATTTTTCTTCCAATGCTGGTCCCAAAAAACATCCCTCGTCTAAGGAAATTGTATCACGACGACGTGCATATCCAAACAAGAAAAGTAAAGACCGTCGCTTAGAGACGAGGGCGATAAATTTCTCGCGCCTCAACACCTGCCACATTTTGACGTGGCCGTGGTCGCTACAGGGCATTCAGATTATACACCGGGTCAGCAAGCGCGAGAGGAAAACAAGGACATGACGAACAAACTGCTTTCGCCGTCGGATCCCCACGTAGGATACCGCTCATCCTGGGCACCGACAAAGTCACGCATCGCGGTGGCCGAGCCGTCCAACCATGGCCTTCCGCACACGTTGTCGGGAAACCATCGCTCGTGCCACCGACAGCGGGATCCAGGATCGGATAAAAGGCCTCTTCTTGACGTCAACGCGGTGTCAAGGGCAAGAGCGAGAGAGAGATACTCACGCTGATCAAACGGCGCCGCGTTGGTTCCGTCTACCCACGGGCTCTGGAGCACGGTTGGTGTAGGCAAGTTTTCGAGGACGAATGGAAAGTCTCCGCGGGAGAAGGGCTTGTTGAAGGTGAGCTCGAGCATGCAATTCAGCCTGTCAGCGAGGTAGATGCGCACGAAATGAATCCCGTAACCTTTCTCAACCGAGAATTCTGCAGAAGTAGAGAATGGAGGTTGCTTACATAGAACGCGAGTCCTACTCGAGCGCAGATCCTGCGTCCAGTAACCAAACAGTACGCAGTTAACTCCCCTCGGGCACATTTCAGCGGACCAAAAGCAAAAGCAGTCTAATTCCGCTGGTAGGAACAGCTACTGCCGTGTCATCCCACGGTGTCGACTTCACCGCTCAGCAGCCGAGGTCCATACGTGTTGACGACCGAGAGTATCCGAACGGCGGGCCCAAGCTCTGCTCATGGATCACGACCGACGACCTTCCTAGTCAGTGTCACGTCCAGAGTCAGTAGCACGTCCTCGCTGGTGGTGGGGCACTTGCCCTCTAGGCAGCTTAAAGGCCTTGCATGGACCTTGACTTGACCGCGCCAAACGCTGGCGCTATTCCGCGTGCTGATGTATGCACTCTAGACAGAGTGTCAGGCGTGGTGTTACCGACGGCACCCTGGGTAGTAGGCAGTCAGGTGCGACGTGGAACCGTACTGCCGTCGGGCAACATCTCCAGTTTGGTGGTTATTCGCTGTCAAGGAGAACGCGATCGGCTCACTCACCCGAACTCCCCGAGCTCGACCAGTTCCCGCCCGCGTGAGACAAGGTGTCGATGGCGGTGTCAAACGTCCTGGTCGAGGAGTATCAGGGCGCTCTCTTGTACCCAAAGTAACACCGCACCACCGCCGAGGCCGCGACGCTGAGGAACACGACCGTCAGACTGTATGTGGTATAAGTGGTGGGGATATCTCTAACGAAGGGAGTAGGACGCGGGAAAGGATGATAGATGTCAAAGTACAAAGGGCAGTCGGTAGGTGACCGGTGACGCCGGGTCCTACCCAAAGTTTGAGAACTTAGCCAAATCGACTTCCAAATCGACCTTCACTTATTGCACGGACAACCACGACGCCACGCGGAAATTTGGTCGGGGCCGACCCGGTTTGCAACCTGGTGAAATTCTACCCATCGCTTTACCGCTCTGCACATATTTGGAGGGTCAAGTTGCCGAAGCGTCGGCGGCGAATGATACTCTCCTCGCCTCCAGCGTCGTCCTCACGGTTGCATCCATCCTCCAAGTGGTCGGCTTTGTGTAAGACTACCTGATCAATACTGGTGTTGACTTTGAGGTGCCAGTGCCTTTTCGCGCGAGTCTTGTATCATTATCTGATACTAACCATGATATCTGCCAAAGAAAAGGCCTCGTGCGCGATCATCATGTGCGACTTGTGACTTACACTTGTCCGTTCTTATTGCGCGATTCTGCGAGTTCCGAGGCCATGACGACGGCGACTCCGACAACACTAGATTTGGATTCGCGCTTGGATAATTTCATGCTGCCTACTGCGCTATCTGCGCGACCGCTGCTGACGCTCACAATGATCGAGAGTTGGACGTCCGCGACAGTGTTTCAGTGCCGCACTCTCTTTGTCGGATTCTCATTCTCCTGCAAACGGTATCTCCCAGACAGAATCGAACGCGTACTTCTACACGTTACCGGGGGAATGCTGTTCTGGGTCTCTGTTTGGACGCCAGTGCCCCCCAATGGGCCCCCATCGTGTCTATGCTAGCTGCTTGAAAACCCTGTCACCTCCATGGTCTCTTGCCCAGCAACTCCAGCCAGGCCGCTCTGCCACGACGCAATAAATGTCCCTCGACGAGTCGACAGCGCTACCCATGGCCCACCTTCGATCATTCGATCACACCGTCAGAAAACGACATCCTTCCTGCATATGATTATGGTTCAATGAGCGCTGCTCTGACTCGGTAGATGGGTTTATAGACTGCTTGCGAGCGTGCGCAACCGAGTCGAACAAGCAACATCGCCCAACAAACTTTTACATCGACCACGCACGTCTCCCTCCCAGCCGTAGCGGTCACCCAACAAACGCCTGCGCCGTTCGAGCTCCCATCAAGGCCTGCCAGATAATCCTCCAGCATCGCGTCATGCTGGCCCCCACTGACCCGTCTGCGGGCATACACCTCACCCCGACGCTCGCCTTTGAGGTTGAGGATGGGGCGGTGGCCCTTTCAATCCTTCCTGACTGGCCATCACGATTTCCAGAAGCCTCGGATCGGTCTCAAGGACTGGGGTATGTTCTTGGAAAAAAAAAAAAAAGGGGTGGGGTACGGTAATTTCCGATCGGATTCAGGTGTCGCTGGCATCAGGACCCCTGATTGTGTTCAACGTGAAGCGCGATCCGACGGAACGCTCCTTCCCGAGGCCCTGCAGCCGTCAACGATTTGACAAGACTCAAACACGCCGTCCGACGCCATAATCCGCAAGGCCGATCGTCTTCAAACGACCAGGAAAAAAAAAAAAACGTCTCTTCCAAGTAGTTGGCTCAACGTATCACTTCTCCATCTCACAATGACGATGATCCGTCTAAAATTTTCTGCGCGTCCCATTAATACCGGCCGGAGAAGGAGGCAACGCTATACTCGCAACTCGACAAGGCTTTGCTTTTTTTTTGTTTCTTTCCATCTCAATCGCATATCTCATTCCATGTGGTCGAAGCCTAATATCTGATAGCCACGCATCGAGATTTCGCATGGTGAGTCTTTGAAATTATTTTTGCATGCGATCCTCCCTGAGCGGGCTGCTTCAAGGGCGCAATGGTTGAGTGGAATCGGAACCAGTGAAAGAAAAAAAAAAAAAAGATCCGCTAGGTCGGTCGATAAAGTCACCAACGAGACCCACGACCAGACCGGACTTCCACCAGACTGGCTCCTCACCGTGCGCGCAGCCATGTTATGCGTGCACTAGCGGCTCGGTGACCGGGACCGGTTGGACCCTACGTGACGTATGGATATACCCGCGCCAGCAACTTTGAATGCTGTAACAATTCAGTTCCCAACTGAGGCATGAGTACTGGTGGAACATTGCGGCGGAACCCTGGCCTTCTTTTTCTGGCATGTATTCAATCACCTTCCGCAGCATCCCGCCAGCAAGCACACGTGCTGTCAGGTGAAAATGATGTCCTTACGCGCAAAGATCTGGTGGCTTAGGGGACTATACCAAGCTTGGTGGGCGCCGCAGGAACGTCCCTTTTGACAGCCCTGACAGCCTATCTGCTGTCAAGCGAGCAAAGAGCGAGGCGACAGAAGGACAGAAATTTCTTTCTATTCCCGAATCCCGAACCCATCTAACTAATACACATTCCATTGACCTCGTAAACTACTGTATCCTCGATCGAAAAGAGCGATAATTATCTCTAAAAAAAAATAAAATAAGATACTCCAATGGGCGATACAAAGAAAGGAGCGACAACATAGGGCAGCCAGGCGGGCGGTGCGCGTGTAGTCCGTCTCATTGTAGCTCCAAAAAAGAGACGTACTCCTCGTCGACCTCTGGCAAGGGTTCCGAGGTAGAAGAGAACGCGCCCAAGCTCAGTCGACGGCGGATGTTGGCGTGCAAGCTTTGGGGAGACGCTGGGACAGCGGGCAACGGCGAACTTGGCGGTTTGGTCGAGCTGCTCGATGACGCGATCGATGGCGGTCGACTCAGGCCCGACCAGAACAGAGAACTCCGACTCAGTCTCCTCCCAGCGCGCCCGAATCGACGACCGCCTAATATGGCCGGCTCTCCAGGCAAAGGGTCGGAGATTGCGGAGTCACTTGACGTCAGCACGTCACTCGCGCTCATGCCGCTCCCCTCGCTCATACAGTATATCGTGCCCACATTGCTGGAACCCCCTGAAGAAGAGTACGTGGCACGACTCGCTCTGGGAAAAAAAAAAAAGGCGGATTGACGCCGGTCCATCAGACACGGGTCGAGTCATGGGCATTGCAAGCCCATTCGGAAATCTGGCGTACCTTTTGTCCATGATCGAGCCCTGTTCATCATGTACCTCAGCCTGCGAGGCGCTGTCCGAATGACAGACCGAATCCCGCCTCCGACCCTTTTTGGTGAAGAAATCCCGCTTTGAAGGAGAGCCCAGCTCCTGCAAAGAGCTCTGCCGTCGCGGATTGGAAATATTGCCAGAACCACCCCGACCGGACGAGCGCTGTTGACGTCCATCGTCAGCACATTGGCATGCGCGCCCGTCGGGAAGTTGGGGAGGGGAGGGGAGGGGCATAATCGGTTCGACGTACGATCACATGGGACTCTGCGTGCATTTTTCTCACCCACTGCTCGTACTGCGTCTGCATCGCGTCGTGTTGGCGGAGGATGAACGCCGTGAGAGGGTGGGCCTCGAGACCGCCCGACAACGGCTGGATATTGCCTGACCCACCGCGTCCGCTGGACGTGAGGTGTTTTTTGGTAGTGTCGTTGCCCTGCTCGCTGGCGGCTGCAGGTGCCGGAGCCGGAGCCTGACGAGTTCGGGACCACGAGACGTCGTCACGGGTCGCGGGTGACGCAACCGCTGGACGTATTGGCGACAGATCTACCTTGCTAGAGGCGGACGAGCGTCGTATGTTGCCAGAACCGCCCCGTCCGGACGAATACTGAACGGCAGTATGTGCGCGCATCAGCAAGCGTGGAAGTGCAGGGAGAGTTTCGGCCCGCGGGAATGTCGAACGTACGAACGAATCTCGCTTTGACTTGGTTGGAGACAACGGTTCATGGCGGATCAAGTCCATCCCAAGCAGTTGGGTCATGTGTGAGGTGGACGTGTCCGAGCTGCGAGCTGCCGGCGGTAAAGGGGGTAGGGATACTTTCATTCGGTGCTCTGGGGATTCTCGAGGCCAGACATAAATGATCTCGTGCGAGAGAGATCTAGATCCATTTGGTTGGTGACGTTATCTTTTTTTTTTCCATGCGTAAGGGATGGGTCGTCATGGGCGCTTGATAAGGACAGGATCCATCTTCGAGCAGGACGAGTCGTCGGCTGAGACCGACCAATGACTGGCGAAAGCCTTATCTCCCGGGGCTGGACCCTTACCGGCACGACCCTCCACAGCCGTCGGCATACGTACATGCTTCCTCGCCATCGAAATTAACACACTGGTATCAACGCAGTGACTGGCATAGCAATAGCGATGGCGTCTTGGAGGAGGAGCGGGCGGGAAACGAGCGGGAGGGAGCGTCATCAACCAATGAGACCAAACGGGGGCTGTGGTTAACGTTATCTGTTATCCATGAAGAGCACGAATGCCTACACTGGCAGTCAAGTGACAGCCAACGATCAGCGATGGCTGTCCCTCACTGCGACAGAGAGACCCGTCAGCACATATCGGGGAAATAAGCTTCAGACGGCGCAGCGCACGGCTCGGATCCAGCCATCTTGGTGAGCGCATCTCAGATGACTACGCCGGGCTGGAGCTGTGAACTCACCGGTGCTGTGACCGCAGTGCGGAGTTTACATAATCCGCTGTATTATACGATCAACTCGACGAAAAAAAAGGCGATGACTGGACGCATCATGGACCCACAGTGTGGGAGCGAAATTGGTGGAGATATATGACCGGCCCACGCCGTCGAATATGAATCCCATTCTCAGGGGTAGTGGCGGGGGCCGCCATGTGTGCGAAAATAATGTGGCTCGGGCCCGACGCCCGCCAGATTGGATACGAGGTGAGGGTAGTCGGGCGGACCGTACCTGCCATGGAGACGGGGGATTGCGTAGCCCTAGGATTGACACGACTCTTGTCCGGGAGTAAGAACTGACTGTCCGGAGGCATTTACTGCTCAAAGGTCAGACTGGTATCGACCACGGACTCAGGTGTCTCACGACCATCTTTGACCTGGGAATGACTATCGCGACCAAGACATGACACAGGAGGTCCCGAATTGAGCAATGACATGGTGGCATACGAACGAATGGAGCTCGGGTCGCTGTACTACGTCCACACCTCGTTACTAAAGTGCGAACCTGCCATTTGCATGTCGCGATGGATGTCAAGACCTAGCGACCAGCACTGTTTATCGTCAGAGCGCCCAAAATATGGAATGTCAACCGCCAGATTGAAACGTTTGCCAGATCACTCGCTCGCTTAGTAGAGTATGTGAACGCAGACCTAAGCAGATTCGGGATGGAAACACGGAAGGGTCTGGCCCCGAGCTGGGACGGACAGAAGAGAGAGGACTCTATCGAGTACAAAGATCTTTTTCGCCTTATATTTCTCGCAAGGGTACCCAACTAATAGCAAGTGGCGCGTGCACTGCCTTCCACGAACGCTCAAACGGGGCTGGTGATCGCGGGAGGGTCCTGAGCGTCCCTCTAAGGAACAACCGTGTGCCATTCGGAATCTGGACATCAAAGTTTTCGTGGCAAGAACCTGACATGCAAATCGAGGGAAGGTGCGTTATTTCTGCCTGACAGCACAAAACACCTGGTTTGTTGACCCTATGAAGGGTCGTATCGTTACCGAAGTTTTATCAGCGGTCGGCTGCCTGGGATACGAAGATATAATATCAGTGTGGGTATCTGATGGAATCAATACCTTGAGAGTTTCCAAGTAAACTCAAGTATGATGTGTTGCCAATACAATGCGGGGCAAGCACGGACGGGTGATCCTGCAGGACCCTTATCCAAGGCCAAGTAAAGCTAAATGTCACCTTGCTGAAAGAGGGGGTTCGTTAGTAATGTTCGGATGTTGGGAACCGGCGACCCGAGCCAACCAATCATGGCGCAGTCAACGCAAATAAACGTGTCGTCATATTCTATGTCAGGGCTGATTTGCCCACAGAATCTGCAATGCAGAAAACATAGGTTAGTACGGTAACAAGTCAAATGGGTTCGTACAGTCGAAGACTCGAAGTGGAGGAGCAGTCCACAAAGTCGTTAGCTAAGTTACCACGTGATAGGGTCATCAATCAACCCGTTCGTGGGAGCGGAAGGCTAGATGCGAGTGCGGCGAGGGAACCGACCTTTGGTAAACGACCACGAGTTCCCCGGGGCAGCTCTCGTTCAACGCTCAACATTCGTGCTCCAGGTGCAAACATCGATACGCAAAATGAGACGGAAATTGTGATCACTCCCCAAGGGAAAGAATGGCGCGGGATCCACTGCTGTGTGACTTGAGTGGGATCCTACCTGCAGGCAAATTGGCGAGGGCGACTCGCGAAGGACGTGTGAACCACTCACCCTGGCTGCTGACCCGAGCCGTCAACGTGTTTCGAGTCGGCGCGCGCGTGTCGCCAGCGGTTGAGCTTGGAACATTTTTGAATGGGCGCCCGGACGGGAAGAGTGTCGAGTGGTAACAGCCCTGCCCGCCTCCCAATTCACACATTAGTAACTGCGCCAGGAGAACGCGTCCGGCCAGCGCGATAGGAAAGATTTCTGCGCGTTCAGGAATTCGACGGTCGCGTCCTGGGTCCGATGCATTAACTCATAGCGGTGTACCTGGGATGCTGTAACTTGAAAAGGGCTTCGAATGGGGGCGGTACTGCGCACACATACGGGTACACGGGCCGCCACCGCCGTCGTAATGCCGTGGAGGCTCGAAAGCTGATACTGAGTGTGTGATTCACCGGTACCAGGGAAATGGATGTGGACTAGTGAAGAATGGAACACAGTAAGGTACCGAAAATGTTCGCTCCTCAAGTCGGCGCGACTGAAACAGCGGGACCTGAGACAGTCGCGAGCCGAGATGGCCTGGCAGTGAAACACTTGGACTATTCGTTCGACTGGGGATGTTTAATCCCGAGCTGTTGAAAGAGGTGAGCGCTGAGCCATGGCCGAGTCGTGGCCATGGTCTGAAACGTTGCGCGCAACGACGAGCAAGAAAGGCAAGATGCAGTCGGAGTCTTAGCCGAAGTTGGCTTGGGGGTCGCATGACTTTTCCTTGCCCCACTCTCCACTAGCACCCGCTTCCTCCCCGTTGTCCCCGCCGTGAACACCGATGGCGACGACAGACACGACCACCACCGTCGAGCCTCTCGACGAGCGGGGCAGCGCCGTACGCTTCGAGACCCAGTGCGTCGTCATCCCGGATCCCGCCCACAACCACTCGCGACTGCCAAGAGTCGTCACCAAGTCGTACACGCTCCCGGCGCTTTGGAAGAGACGCACGTCGTCAGCGGGCCCTTCCATATCTGTGTCCCCCGAAGACGTCTCTTGCGAAGAGAACCACTCGCACCTCGTCCTGCGGGTGCCCGTCCCAACGTACGTCTGCTGACCTGTGAACATGATCCGCCCGCCCACCGTTCGCTACTCCCAGCTTTTCGCGCAAACCCAGCTCGACGACTCGCACTGGCGATCACGCGCCTCTCCCGCCTTGTCTTGTCCATCATCCTCGGTCTTCACAAACCTCCCATAGTCCTGGCGCGCCCTCTCAAAGTCGACACACTCGCACGAAAACGTCCCCTTCCCCATCTCGATCAGACGTTGTCACCGTACCCTTGCGTCCATGTTGCGCCGCATGTCAGTCTGTCACCGAGGCCGCGCTAGTCGACGGTGATGCGTGGCCAGAGCACTTTTCGCGCGCCGCCTCGAGGCGCCGCAGCGCGAGTGTCGATGGCAGCCCTCGCACTATTACCGTCGCAGGCAGTGCCGCGTCTGCCTCTTACGGCACTCTAGGGGTCGCGATCAGCGTGGACGAGATAGATAAGCGCCGGCGTGCGAGCGACTCGGGCCTGTTGACTCGTCCGGAGGCACTGTGGTCCAAGCATGCGAACGCGTGGGGTGAGAGCAGGGCGCCATTGGTCCACTGTCGCACGGCTGGCTCCAGCTCGTCTTTTGCCGACACCCACCCTCCGCCTTCGCCGTCCCGCATAACGCCCGCTACGCCACGTATCCCAGAGGAGAGCGACGACGAGGACGAAAGTGAGCTATTTCCTCTGCCATCCCCAAAACGCACGCCTACTGCGTCACCAGCGCCGAGTGTAGCGGGATCCGTGTCCTCACTTGCGGTCGCACATCCCAATCACAGCGGCGGGACGAGCCCAACGCATTCAACTTGCTCAGGCGACTTTGTCGCTGCGCTGCCACCAAGCAAGCGACATTTTCTCGCGCCGCCGCCGTGTGCGTCCTCGTCGTCGCTCAGCCTCAACAGGCTCCCTGGGTCGACGACGGACCTGGGGCTGGCCGAGGATTTGCCCCGCGCGCCATCGCCCACTCTCCTGTCTGCGCTCCCTTCCCTCTCTGGCCGCCATCGTTCTCGGTCACCGTCGTCTCGCATGGCGTTCGTCCCGCCTGTCAACGCGGCAGATGTGTCTCATTCCGCTGCAGACGGCATGTCTCGGGTACCTACCGGGCTCACGCCCACCCGGCCCATCCCGATACCACCCCCTCGGGGCCCTACGCAGTGGACCAGCTCGCCCCCGTCACAGTCGCCGACACAGACGCGTCTTCCGTGGCGCTCGAAACGACCTGCTTCTGCAGATGGGTTCCCAACCCGGTCGTTGGGATCGTTGCCGTCGCCGTCGTCGCCGGCGCTGTCTTCGAAATCCCCCAAGTCGTTTTCGATGCCGAGCACGCTGCAGCTCTTTGCGGATGTACTCCGCGGCGTTGGGACCGGGGGCGGCTTTGCGCCGCCCGGGATGTGATCTGTGTCGTGTCATGCTGTGCTCCTTGTATTCGGGCACGATTGTTGTTATCTTCTCGCGTGCTCGGCGGTATGCAAACATGTCTGTACTCGTGTGCCGGTATCCCCTTTTCCTGTCTCTCTTTTGCGCACATACGAGACACGACCACCTTTCCGTTCTCTTGTCCACGGCTGTATCACGCTCATGCCTTTCTCTGTCACGAATTTCGTGTGTACCATAGTTCTGTTGGCCACCGCGCGACGACCTAGCTTATGGTCTCCACTTGTTTTCCCTAATCGTCTTTTTTTTTACGATGCTGTTTAGCTGTTTGCGACCGATATGGAGTAGCGCCGTCGCATTGCATCGCGTTTCCTTTTTAATAACGAACACGAGTAGGACGGCTCAGATCTCAGGACTGCCAAGAGGGCCGAGTGGGACCCAAAGGCGTTCTTGACACGGTCACCAAAACGACGCCCGCGGGTTGAGGTTGAAGCGGTATCCAAGTACTTGACATGTCTACACCCCACACCCTGGCTAGACCTTGTTGGGGTTGCCGCACGATGTGCCATAACGGGGTGCGGCGCGTCGGCAGATCGGCGGGGGATGACAGAAGGGGATTTGATTCGGACTAGGGGCGGGCCAGGACGATCAGGGGGCCACCCGATCCCACCCAACCCGCCATCAGGGGGACCCTGGGCGTGTCAACGACAAGGGCACTCAGGCACTCGAGCACTGGCGAGTGTCTCCACACGGAGATGAGACGGGAGCGATGGCATCGGAGCAAGACGGGGACGCTCGCACGGATCCACGAGGGAAACGCGCTAGCGCGTTCATCACATCGTGTACGCGAGTTCAGGCAGACGACCGCGAGAACGGCGTCGCCGACGTGCAAGAGGGAGTGGATGGGCGACGCGGAATGCAAATAAGATACAAAGGACGTCAGAATCGAGGATCGTGTAGGCCTATGCGTTCTTGGGCAGTTTGATCTGGAACGTACCTGTGATGGGCGTGGGGGGTGTGAGACGAGCACAGCGGCGAAGACGACGTACAATGAGGCAACGAGGTGATTTCTGTGGTTACCGTTCCGTGCAGTCCAATGCGTGCGAGAGCACCGCGGATGAGTCCCGCTGGGAGAGCGACGTACTTGGGTGGGGGGTGAGAGGGGATGCGTGGGAGCAGACGGGCACATACTGTTCTGGCCCGTTTGTGAGCTTCGGGGCGACCTTGCCACGAAGATATGCGTGAGATGGGCTTGAAAGTGTTGTCTTGCAGGACGAACACGCCCTGCGGTATGTGAGTGGCAAGACGGGGCGGACGAACGGGGGACGGACGCGATGGTTGGTACGGAGGTTGTCTACCTGCTTGTCCCAGCAGGACACCCAGAGCTCCTTGCAGACGAACTTGACCGCGTCGAGAGAGTCGCCAAACAAGGGTCTGTCGCGACACAATCTGTCCGAGACGTCGGGTCGGTTCAAGGACGAGCCTGGGGGTCGCACCTCTCCACGAAGCTGCCGCCGACGTGGAACCCGATGGCCTCCAGGCGGGTGCGTGCGGCTTCGTCGTCGTCGTCGTCTGCGGGCACTGTTTGGGTGCGTGATGCGGTGCTTGCGACGCTGTCGCGCTGGGACTGCGGTTTCGTGGCAGGTGGCGGGGGCGGGGGCGGGAGGATGCCGGCGTCGGCCATCTCCTGCTCGATCTTTTTGGCGCGCGCGGCGGCGACGGCGGCGGATGCGCGGAGGGCGGCGGCGGCCTCGATAAGCAGATAGTCCATCGCGGCGCCGTCGACGAAGCGCGCGGGCGGGTCGGCGAGCACGGCGAGCGCGGACGGGGCGGGCGAGGCCATGGGGTGCACGTGACTGGCGGGGGATCTTGCACGGCGCGCGAACAGCCACCGACATGTCTGGCCTCATCGGATTCTTCAACGCCAAGTTCCCCCCGACGATGAACCCCCGCGACCGGCCGTCGGACCCGCTCTCGCGCCTCCGCTTTGCCCTCGAGACGATGCCCGGCTCGCGCAAGTACGTCTTCACGCCCGCGACCCGCGCAGAGATCCTCTCCGAGCTCTACGACGCATTCTGGGGCCCCTACGCCCACCTCTTCCTCCCCAACTCCAACTCGAGCCTCCCCATGCACGCCACGCTCGGCCAGGTCCAGGCAGAGCTTGGCTTTGCCGGCGCCGGATCAGACGACCCGCCCGTCCCTGGACGTCCCTGTGATCACATCTTCGTCAAGGGCGAGAGCTGTTTCCGGTGCAAGTGAGTCCGCCCTTCCTCGCCCTCTCGTCCCCTCACGCTCCCTTAGGGACTGTGCGCTCGACGAGAGCTGTGTCCTTTGCAGCCGCTGCTTTCGCGCCAGCTCTCACCGGGACCACAACATCAGCTTCTTCATCGCACAGCAGTCCGGTGGCTGCTGCGACTGCGGCGATGCCGAGGCCTGGCGTCGTGACATCCAATGTCCCTTTCATCCTCTTCTCCGCGATCCTGGCACCGTCCCTGATTCCTCCGTCCCCGCGCCCGACGCGACCCCAAGAGTGCTCCCGCGGTCCATTTCCGACGACATCCCCCCCGTCCCCCACTATCCACTCCGTGCTACTTTCCCTCAAGAACTCAGGGACAACATGGGACGCACGATCGCTTACGCCCTCGACTTTCTTCTCGACACCCTCGACTGCTCTCCAGAGGAACCGAGCGTGCCCTCAAACGAAGCCGACCTCCGCCTCTTGCCTACTGCCGATCCCATGCAAAAGGACCAGTACTCGGTCATCATTTGGAACGACGACAAACACTCGTTTGAAGAAGTCATTCAACTCATATGCGACACGACCAACCGTGGTCGCAGGGAGGCGACCGCAGTCGCCCTCGCCATCGACGAACACGGTCGCGAGATCATCGACATGAACACCAACGTCGCCCGTCTCCTCGAGATAGCCCAGATCATCTCCAAGATCGAGCTCGGAGTCACCATTCGGCGCGCATACGACACCTTTCGAGAGCAGGTCGCCGTCGTCATCATCGAGTGGCTTCTCGATCTCACTCGGAGTAGACTCGGGACAGACACGCTCATCATCCGCGAGGTCATCGCGTCCGAGCTCTTCACACCCAGACGCCGCGAAAGCAACATCTTTGGCCCTTCCTCCCACGCCTCCGATCCTCCTAGCGAGATCCCCAACCCATGCAGGATCGACTGGCTGTTTTTATATCATGCCCGGCTCTGGAAGAAACCACGCATCAGCCTGAAGGAGATATACGCATCCGTGCTCATGCTCTCACACCCTCACAAACTCGCTATAGGTTCGGCATTTCCCTCTCGACACTTTCTCGGCGGCTAAGATCACCCGCAGGGAGGCACTTTGCCGCCGTATATCCTCGCGTCGTGGATACCTATCTCCTGGTGGACAGAGAAGCGGAAACGTCCATCAAATATTTTGCTCTCCAACTGTTCACTGTCCCGTCCATCGCGAGCCACATCGTACGGTACCACGATCTCGTCACACGCCTGCTCGACCTCATCATCAACTTCTTCGCCAACTATATCGTCGACAAGCGCATTCTCAACGCTCCCGCCAACGCCCCCGAGGTCGCGGAGCTCGACGTGGACAGCTTCCCGTTCAAGTCCAAGCGGTTCATGCCCATCTTTAGTGACCTCCGCTACCTCTGCCACAACGAACCCGTCCAGCAGCTCATCGCCAAGAGCCCCACATTCATTCGCAAATTCGCCAAGGTGTGCCAGCTCTTCATGTGCGTCCATCCCAACAAACGTGCCGCCACCAACCACGTCGAGTACGAGACGGATGCTTGGATAAGCGTCTTCAACGTCACCCTGTCTCTTTCGCGTGTTATCAAGGTGTACGGAGAAGCCTTTGGCTGGTCCACGCCTTCACAGCTCACCAAAGCCATCTCGATCGTCGTCGAGGACATTCTCTCAGTATGCACATTGGCAAACGACAAACTTGACAGGAACAGGTTTTCAAAGCCGGCATATCACAACGTTCTTTTCGGAGATGTTGAATATACGATCGTAGACTTTGACGTCCTGGACGGTTGGGTCAGCTTCCATCACTCGCTGCATTGGCTCCTGGCAGAGCTGTTGAAGAACGTCGACATCCTTTCAGAAGAGTCGCTCACTCGAGCGGGCGTCACGACCGTACGGGACTTGTTTATGCAGATCGCGACAGAGGAGGACATTCTCACGCTGATCGATTTCCCCTTGCGAGGTAAGCCCCAGGACGTTTGTGTTCCGTCCAGGCGTTTAGCTTGGTCCCATAGTGCTCGCAATGGTCGCCCAGATTCGCTCCGGGCTGTGGGTCCGCAATGGATTTCCAATCCGCGGCCAACTGTTACACTACCGAGACTTTATGCTGCGCGAGCTGTGCTATGATCAGGATCTGTTCATCCTCCAAACATCGCTCATCATCCTCGACCCAAACACGGTCATCGTGAGCATCCTGGACCGCTTCAAGCTTCTTCAGTTCTTCCGCGGGGCAGTGGTCCATCCAACCTACGAAGGCACTCAGCTGTCTAGCATGGTCGAGGAGGTGTTGTACGTCATCATCACTCTCTTGACCGAGAAAGGTAATGCGACCAAGTTGCCCCTTCCGGACGCCGTGCGGCGCGAGATCATCCACGCACTCGCTGCCGGGCCGTGCTCCTACACTGACCTCGTCAAACGTGTTGCCGAGCGCATGGCGGACGACGTCTGCTTCGAACATGTCCTCAGAGACGTCGCCAACTTTAGGGCGCCAGAGGCAACAACCGACACAGGTACCTACGAGCTCAAGGAAGCACTCTATGACGAGGTCAACCCGTTTTATTACCACTACGCTCGAAATAGGCGCGAGGAGGTCGAGGCGGTACTCAAGGCACGATTGAAGAAGAAGACGGGCGAGCTGGACCCCGTGATCGTGCCGAAACCGATCGGGATCGAGACAGGTCCGTTCTCGATCCTGCCGTCCCTGTTGGAGTCGGAGGTCCTCCTCCAAGTGATCTTTTACGCGATTTACAACATTCTCGTCTTGACGGACGCGGCCGGGACGACCCCGCCGTCTTCAGAGGCGATCCTCGACCAGGCGTTCTTCCTCGTCATGATCGCGCTTGTGGAGCGCGCGTCGGTGTTTAGCCACCTGTCTGCGCTCAAAGTGTTCGAGGACGGCAAGAATTTGATCGACGTCGTTTGTGCGATGGAGCACGCGGAACATTTCAAACCGTATACGGCCCGGGTGGGATGGATCTTGGGGCAGATGACCAAGTTTGTGCCGGAGGAGGTGCAGGTGCGCCGCAAGGTCGTCTCGGTCGCGGACCCCGGCTTGGACGCAGAGACGCTCAAGAAACGTGCGGCAAAGGCGCGGCAGGAAGCCATCATGGCTCAGATGAAGGCACAACAAGCAAGCTTTGCGATCAACTTTGAGGACGCGAGCGAAGATGAAGACGAAGAGATGGAGGAGACGCCGGACGAAGTGATACAGTATGGGTCGTGTATCGTCTGTCAGGAAGACTTGAACGACTCGAAGCCGTGGGGCATGCTCGGGCTCGTCCAGTCCAGTCGTTTGCTGCGGAAACACCCCGACGGTCACGGTTCGTATCTCAATGAAGTGATTGGGATGCCACCCTCGCTCGACCGTAGTTCTCATCGGTCGTCTCCGCCATCGACGTTTCCTGCCGTGGCCATGGACTATCACGAGGACGTCACCCAATTTGGGCCCAATTTTGACGGATTTCCGTCGCAACATACCCGGTATGGGTTGCACACGTCCATGTGTGGCCACATGATGCACATGGAGTGTTTCCAAGTGTACAACACGTCTATCCGTCAGCGGCATCGTTCGCACGCGACACGAAACCATCCAGAAAACATTCTTCGGAAAGAGTACATTTGCCCGTTGTGCAAGAGCCTCGGTAACATCATCCTCCCCATCTCTCAGCCGTCGACGCTCCCGGCAACCCACGTCCCATTCCCAGATTGGATCCGCGCGGTGGGGATATCGATCCTCAAGTCCAAACCGGACGCGACGATGGATCTGTTGCAATTCCGGACCGGCACGGGCGAGTTCGTCTTTTGGAGCGCACAGGATCCCAACTATACGGTGCAGATTCGGCGCGGTGACAATTTTGAGACGTTCAAGATGTTGGACAGCGTGATGTACGCGACCAAGCTGGCCTCGCAGCAGACGCGGCATCTGCGGGAGAGAGCCGAGCCCGACCTGGGCGAGCGGGGTTCGGGGATCTATTTGCCGGAGGAACTTATCGGATATACGATCTCCTCGATCGAAGTCGCCTCGCGCGGGACGGACATGAGCGCGGGGGGAAACGTCGCGGATGGTTTGACGGAGACGCAGGTGCGGATGGTCCGGTCACTGCTCGGATGTTTGGTCTCGTTGGCCAAGATTGAGTTGGAAGGGCGGCCGGATGGCGGGAAGGAGGCGATCAAGCAGGCGATCATCAAGCGGCTGCTGCCGGAATGGAGCCGGACGACGCTCACGTACCCTTTGCTCCTCCGTGATCCGTTCTCGGTGCTCGTCGAGACGGCTGCGGTCGCGCCAGAGATGCTCCAGCACGTCCTCGTGCTATGTTACTATGCGTGTCTGGCACGCACCGTGATCGGGATGGTCTATGTCCTGAACAAGGCGCGGTCGTGCAACTCAATTCAGGCCGCGTCGCGGAGCCACGCGGACCTTTTTGGCGACGTACGCATGTTCTTCATGTCCGTTGTCCGGCACTCGCCCGTGTTTGAACACACCGCGATGCTCGTGTTCGAGATGTTTGGCGAGGCTCGAATCGAAAAGTTGTTGTACGCGTTCACGCTGCCCTTTCTCCGACGTGCCGCTATTCTCTGCCGTTCCATCCTCCCGAATGCGTTCGCGACGCCGACAACATTGGGCGGTGGCACGGAGGATGACGAGTACCGGCGTCTGCTGACGCTGCTGCACATCCCCCCGTTGTCGGACCTGCCCAACCAAGACACGCTGCAGAACGCACTCTCGGGCTGGTGTGCACACTATGGCCACTCCCACGCGGCGTCGCAGCTCAACTGTGGGGTCGTGCTGGACTACCCTGCCGTGTACCGCCTCGCACGGCTTCCGATCGTGCTCGATGATCTGTTCAACGGACGCGACAAGGTGATGCGATGTGCGCAGTGCAACACCGTGCCGACCGACGCGGCCATCTGCTTGATCTGTGGCGCGACGTGCTGTATGCTCAGCCATTGTTGCGTGGACGGTGAGTCGAACAAGCACGGGGAATGTAACGTGCACACACGCGAGTACGTCGCCGGTTGACGCTCGCGGGACGCGTGTTGCTCATGCTCCCCTTGTTAGATGTGGCGGTGCGATTGGGCTGTATTTCATGGTCAAGCGCTGTTCGCTGCTCTATCTGCACGCCGGCAATGGTTCGTTTGGCCAGTCACCGTACTTGGATATTCACGGCGAAGTGGACGTGTCGATGAGGTGCCCCCATGTCTTGGCGCGCTTTCCGAGTTCTCTGTCCTCACCTCACGTTACAGACGGGGACGACGACAATACATCCATCATCCACGATGGGAAGATATACGCAAGGCATGGCTCCATCACGGTATCCCGACGACCGTCGCGCGGAAGCTGGAGAGCACGGTTGACAGCGGTGGATGGGAGGCGCTGTGAACGTGGTGACGACCGTGTCTGTTTTTTTCTAGACTTCCTCTCCCTCATCGGGTCGCCATGCATTTCCCCTACATTCTTCCTGGGATCGTGCGTGTCACCACATGTATCCATATTTGTGATTCTTGTAGTCGATGACCAGATCGGCCAGCATGTATTAGAGGTTTCAATATATCCTGTCCTGCCTGTACTCGTTCTGGTTTTTGTTCGCCCTCGAGCTCCTGCTTGCCATCGTCTTCATGGCCAAATCTTACTAGTTCAACTGATTTGAGGTTCAAGGAACAAGAGAGGCTGTGGCAATATGACGTGGGATGTCCGCAGCGAGGAACAAGTCATGGATAACAAGGATTCCAAAGGTCCGCGTCCCGGAAAAAAGCCGCTCTCTGGTCCACGTTGACGCGACGGAGTGGAGCTTGTCATGAGACCGTGGTCATAGTCAAGGTCGGTCCTGAAGTTCTCACAGCGGTACACCACCGTCGCCAGGATGTGCCAGACGTGCCTCGCTGCGCTGCCAACGTTTCTTGAAAGCTTGATCCCTTGTCGACCCCGGGGCCAATCAATGCTGGGTCGAATCCAATCCCGGGTTTTCTGATTGGTCGCCACAGCTGGCACCCGTGCGAGCCGTCGATGGGACCATGTCCAGGCTTCCCACTCTCCGTGCGTTTGGGCGTCTCCGCAATATCCCTGTCCCTCAAAAACCCCCTGCACATCGAGGCAGTTCTCGTACAGTGAGTGTCCGATGCTACACCTCGCCCTTGTCGCGGTCGCGACCGCCTTCCTCACCGCCGACGCCCAGTTCATCGACATCACTGACACCTCCACCCCCTTTTCGTGTCTCGCAGAGTCGACGGGTGTACATGTTCCCGGCACCGTTCCCTGCAACCCTTATGAACCTCTCGAGCAACACCTCGCCTTTGCTGGCTCGACCGGCATGACCGTCAGCTGGACCACCCACGCCCCGCTCGACGCTCCACAAGTCTGGTATGGCACATCCCCTGCGGCGCTCACCCACGTCGCCACCGGAAACGCGTCCACCACCTACCCCACCTCGCGTGTGTACGACAACCACGTGCGGATCACCGGGCTCGAGCCGAGCACGAAATACTGGTATCGCACCTCTCACCAGTGGAGTGTCCCTGTCCGCGTCTTTCTTTCAGCCGTCTTACCTCTCCCCCCCCCCCTTCCCTTGGCAGCAATTGCGTTGGGTGTGCATACAGGCCCACCGACACCTTTGTCACTGCGCGTGAAGCGGGCGACGATACTCCCTTCACTGTCGCGGTCGTCATCGACCTCGGATTGATGGGCGCTGACGGCCTCAGTACCAAGGTCGGCCCCTATGGCGGCGCAGCGAATCCACTCGGTCCGCACGACCTCAACACGATCCAGAGTCTGCTCGAGAACAAGGAGTATGCGCCTTTCTCGATTCGTACACGGCCCTCCCTTGTTCATTCGTCCCTCCCCCCCCCCCCCCCCCACCCCCCCCCGCCTGCCGACGTTTGC
>JBBPLS010000144.1:0-20799 GCA_038089895.1 Boletellus ananas | reverse complement strand
AAAAGGAGTATGCGCCCTTCTCGATTCGTCCACGCCCCCCCCTTTTTCTTTCCTCCCCCCCCCCCCCCCCCAGCACGTTCGACTTTGTGGCTCACTTTGGCGATATCGCCTATGCGGATTATTTCATCAAGGAGAGCTGGCAAGGCTACTTTGGCAACGACAGCCTCGTCCCGAACGTGACGAGCGTCGTGGACGGTTACAACGTCCTCCTCGAGCAGTTCTACGACCAGATGACGCCCCTCACGAGCTCAAAAGCCTACATGGTTGCTGCAGGAAACCACGAGGCAAGTCACTCCGTCATGTTCCCTCGCCCATCCCACAGTCATGTTTATCGCGCACTACTTCGACAGGCCAATTGTGATAATGGGTAAGCATTGCATACTTGCACCTACGGCTCAGGGTTCGACCCAGCATATTCAGCGGCACCACGGATTCCGTCCACAATATCACCTATACGACCTCCATATGTGTCCCAGGCCAAACGAATTTTACTGGATACAGTGAGTCCCATCGTTGCCTTTGTCCCCCCTTTTTGCATGAACCGTCTTCGTTGCCAAGTCAACCACTTCAACATGCCCTCCGAGGAATCCGGTGGCCTCGGCAATTTCTGGTATTCCTTCGACTATGGCCTCGCCCACTTTATCATTCTCGATAGCGAAACCGACTTCCCCGTCGGTATCCAATCGCCAGACGAAGTCGGGGGCTTCGACGCTGGCGCCAACAGCGGTCCGTTTGGGTACCCGAACCAGCAGTACGACTGGTTCGAGAACGATCTCGCCTCGGTCGATCGCGAACAGACACCCTGGGTGATCGTCGGCCTCCACCGGCCCTGGTACGTCGGCGCCCAAAACGACTCGTCGGACGTCTGCTTGCCGTGTCAGCAGGCGTTTGAGCCGCTCATGGTCAAGTACGGCGTCGACCTGTACATGCAGGGGCACGTTCACGTGCGCGCTTCGTTGTGTCCGGTTTACAGGGGGGGTACTGACGCCCATCGCAGCTGTACGAGCGCAACGCGCCGATCGCCAACTGTGCGTCCTATCCAGGGCTCGGTCGCTCCGCGCCGAGTCTGATCACGACCTTTTTTTTTTTTTTTGCTTTTTTTTTGCTTTGCTTTCTCTAGACTCGGTCGATCCTGCCGGCCTCGACAACCCGACCGCGCCCTGGAATATCATCAATGGCGCGGCGGGTCACTATGACGGCCTCGACACGTTCGTGTCGGTCCCGTACTACTCCGTGAAGGGCTTTGACGAGTACGTTCTTTCCTCCCCTCCCCTCTTGCTGGCTCGCGTTCGTTCCTCCCCGCCCGTCCTGGTGTGCTGACCAAATGACTTGTCACAGCGCCTACGGGTGGTCCCGGCTGACGTTCCACAACCGGACCCATCTCACGCACGAGTTTGTAGCTAGTGCCAACGGAAGCGTCCTCGATACCGCGACGCTGTACAAGGCGCACGACTTTGGCGACGGATCCGGAAAGGGAGGTGGGAAGAGAAACGGGAAAACGGTTAACTAGGCAGTGATGCTGTAGCGCGGTGCTTCTCTCTCTGTGAAACGCTGCCGTCATGTCGCTCGTACCTAATAATAGTCCCAAAGTGTGAAGAACGGTCTCTGACTTTACTGTCTTTTTTCAGGCAAGTTGGCTGCATGGGAAATTTCTGTGAAAAAACACTTACCACCTCGGCTTCTCTGTATCTACCTTGACACATCGCCGGAACTCAACGGAAAAAAATGCCATCTGGATAGAAAATGCCTGCAGAACCTCTCCCATGAGGGCCGAGTGGTCAATAGTAGAATCTCATATTTCGGAATTTTCGGACTCCGGGCTGCCAAAATACCGATTTTTGAAGGAATCGTTTTTTGCTGATCGGTATGGATGGAGCTTGTTCTACTGCCTTGTACGGCTCGACCGCTGGCATTTCCATCAAATCCTGGTGGCGTGTTGGGTAGATACGGAGAAGCCGAGGTGGCAAGCGTTTTTCACAGAAGTTTCCCATGCAGCCAACTTGCCTGAAAAAGACACTAAGCCATTCAAGGGTATGGTATATATCATTGCAGAAAAGCATCCTTGACAATGCGAGTGACTACGGCGTGACTCTTCTCAACGATCTCGAAAACACCTTGAACGCGATCGCACGATGTGAAAAGGTACAAGAAAGCATGAGGTTGAGGGGAGGAAAGCATGGGTATGTGCATAGGGTGCTCTCGAGAGAGCTGGCAAGATGTGGCAATGTGACAAGTAACTCATGAACCCAGTGGGTAGCGTGCTTCGCCACACTCGTTCACACGCGAATCGGCTTCACCGACGCCGGTGTCGGACGTCCCTTTGGTCTGGGTCTGCTCAGTCGCAAACCGTCCGAGGGCCTGAATGGGTGGGGGATCCGTTTGAGTTGGCAGTTCACCCCATCGCGGGGAACAAACGACACTCACGTCATCATCGTTCCTTGTGAGGTGTTTGCTGCGGTTGGGGCTCCGATGCTGATGTTTCCAATCGTACTGTTTTCCTTGTTTTCAATACCGTTCCGGCCGGTGCTCTTTTTCGACCATCCCAGGGCGACACGCCGTGTCCCCGATGCAACGCGAGGGCGAGGTGGAAGCCCAAACACGCGTTCAGGCTTTTCCGGCGATAAGATACAAGCCTTGGATTCCGTAGGCATCACAGACGGCAGATTAGGATCGACCATGATTGGTCGCAGCGCGTTGGAGAGCGGCGTGGGCTGGGGAGAGGTAGCAACGTCAGTTGATGGCGAGAGAGATGCCGCAACCGCCGCCCGCAGATGCTCCATGCCGGGAGAAGGCGTGAATGACGTCTTAACAGTTCGAGGATACGGAGAAGGCCGACTGTTGGCTCGTGACCGAGCACAACGAGGCCGAAGATCGGATGGAAGCGGGCCATAGCTCTGCAGAGAGTGTTCCAACATGGCTTGCATTCCAGATGGATGACGGGGAGGATCAAAAGCTAGCACAGACATCAACGCCAAGGAAAGACAAGTCCCCGAGTAACTTACATTGCAGCGCAAATACAGAAAATGGTGTGTCCCGCCACACTTGTTTGCTTTCTGTGATCGCGTCTTCCGCTTCATCCCGAAGAGCATAGTATCTCCGGAGCGCCGTGATGCCTTGCTCATCGTCCCACAACGAAAATGAGTCTACAGACGACGTTTCTGCGTCTACGATGAACACCGGAGGTGGATCCGTCGTCGTCGTCGTCACAGTTTCCGCGAGTTTCACCGTGTTAGAAGCCGAACCTGCTACAGAGGGGCCCGGAGAAGCCATGGAGGACGCCGGGGAGTTAAATTCCTCTTCGATTGTCTCGTAGATGGAGGTTCGCGACGCGCGAGCTTGAGATATGCGCCGACGGTGGCCACGTACGTATGGGCGAGCGCGATCTAGAGAGGCATTGGACAACGGGTGCGTGGTATTGGAGAGAAGGACATTGAGCTGTGAGAGATCAATACTCGACAGCGATCCGTCAGAGAACGAAGAGTAACCGTCGGATATAGAAAGTGGGGGAGTGTCTGCACCAGAACTTGAAGTACACGTGCTCGACCGTGAGCGGTTTGCACAGTCAGGTCGAGTAAAGACAGGGACTCGGACTAGAGTTTGAGTCAGCAATGTACCGTGCATATCGAATACTGTACCCACACGATGCAGAGATATCCTCGCCGTCTCCTGTCAGTGCCGTGTTCTCGAGGCTCTGGCGCTCGAGGAGACCGTGCTTGGCGCGAATCATGCGTTCGTCACCGAATTGGAACGAGTTTGCGGTCGAGGCGATTGAGGGTTTGGACTCAAGGGCACGAGGCATCAGGGGTGATTCTCGATCATCTGGGTGTGCCACCTTCTGGACGCGACTGAAAACCGTCTCGGGAGGGTTCGCAAGAATGTTCTTGCGTCGCTCCGCTTGGATGCAGGGGGACCCGCCAATCATAGATGTGACGGAACGGCGGCGTATGCGACCACCGCCCAGCATCTGCTTGGTGTCAGATAGAAACACCGGGAGGGAGGTAAGACTCACACTAATCATCGTGTCATCCTCTTTCGGTGGGGTGTGCACGCTTGGGATACTCAGACTGGATATCGGACGGTAACGAGGAGGCTTTGCGGCAGCCTCGTCCGTGTCTTGCTCAAAGAAGGTGGAATCTGACGAACAGACTGAGTTCCGATTACCGGTTTTCTCAAACAGCGAGTCGGTTTTCTGAGACTCATGCCGACTGTCCATTACCGAATCGTATGACGGGCGGTTCTCGTACTCCAAATGGATCTCTTCTCGGCATATACTGCTTGCGGGGCTCGGAGAAGGTGAAGCAGAAATAGACACCAATGGTGTACCGCGTTCCAGCGCAGAGTCGAGCATCTTGTCCCCCAAGCCAGGGCGTCCGATATTTGCCTCCGAAAAGTCACTGAGCACCGATTCGATCGAAAAGTTCGATCGATGCCTGGCCCAAGAGAAGCGTCGACAATTTTCGTTTGACGGTCCGAAACTGCCCATACTCGCGTTCGAGTCACCGCGGCGGTGGTAGGTGGAGTTACGGTTGAAGAGACTGATCGGGGGACCGACGGATATGCCCGAGTCGGGTCGCCGGCTGCGACTGTAGGGGTGGACAAGCGACGATCGGAAATAAAAGCTCGATGCTTCGCTATCGACCCTGTGACGAACGCGACGTGCTTGCCGACGAATGAAAGAGAATGTATCATCGACCGAACTTGACATGGTGAAAGAAAAGTCGTCCGAAGACGGTCTCTCGCGCAGGCTTGGAAGGGGAAGAATGGCTGCATAATCAAATGGATCCGCAGACCCGCCGTGAAGAACGTTCCCATAAGAAGAGACCGAGGCGATACTATACACGGAATCGTGTTTCCGATGTCGTTTGTCGGTTGTCGTTGCAGGTAGAGGATAGAAGCCAGGCCGACTGTCATTGAACTCAAAGCCTCTCCGTACCTCTGCAAAAGAATCGAATCCTGCAAAGCTCAGCACGGAACCATTGCGTTGGTGATCGATAACGGCGAGGGAGCCATAAGGACCATCGGATGTTTCGCTCTTGGAATCAGAATCGGACTCGAGTCCAGAATGTTCCGGTGGGGACTCGACCTCGATGGCGTGTGCAAGAATTGATTTCATCAACGCGCTCTCGTCAGCAGCCAACGATGCCATGGAAAGAGACCTCGCAACTTCGAGCGGTGGAATGATATCCGAAAGGGTGAGAGGCGAAGCGACCCTACTCGGAGATGAATGCTTTCCGCCGAACTTGAAATCACGGTTAAGCTGGCCGTTGGAGGGTTGGGAAGCGACAGATGCAGTGTTTGACGAAACTCGGGATGCGATGATGTTGAGTTCTTCATCGGACGCCGCCGTCGCGAAGCTGTCTGATCCAGGAAGTAAAGATGGCTCTGGGTTAACATCAACGGGGAAGCCCCTTGGCGAGAGCTCGCGAGATTCGTAGTCGAGAGGGAGATTAAACGAGCTATCTCCCACACGGGACAGCTCATCCTGCAAAGTGGGAAGTTTGGGCAAGTCCGTAAAGTCGTACTGGAGATTAACGCTGGTGGGAGTACGGAACGCGTTTTCAAGTTGTTCTATGAAGCTGCGACGATCGGATGCACCGGATTCGTTGAGCTTGCGCAATTCGCCAGTAAAATCGAAAGACCGCTTGGTATCATCCTCGGATAATATGTCAGCCTCTTCAACGTCAGCGTGGTGTTCATCCTCGTCGACCACAGAAACCCGGAAGATAGGAACCTCGGCTAAAGAGCTCCTCAGAGATGTGCTGTCGATGGCCGGTAGAGGGAGCTCAGGCGGTAGACCAGGAGAAGGAGGGGAAGGCTTGCGGTTGAATGATATGGTGTCATCGCCTTCTTGATCCGAATTTGACAAGATTACTTGCAACTCGTCAGGAATGTCGGAATCGGGATCGCTCCCGTCGTACTCTTGCTCCGTGATACTACCTATGGAACCGCCCATAGTGCCGGCGAGCCCAAGGCTGCGACGAGCCTCCGGAAGGATAGGGAGGTTGTGACTATCAAGACCTGCCTGTTGAGTCAGAGACGATTGTTTGCGAGTGTGCCCCTGGGCCTTCTTGAACACCGGCGAAGTAGCGAGGCTTCCTCGCGATTCTGACTTGGAATGGCCCGAGCCGAATGTCAGGGTAGATGGGGAGCGATCGGTTGGGCTGATCACGAATGGTGAAGTACCCGAGCAGGTACTCACTACCGTTTTCGAGATGGGGAGACGAGTAGTCGCCGGACGAAGCGCTTTGAAAACGGGGGAAGGATCTGCAGCCGGAGCAGGTGTCGGTGTTCGCCGATGTGTACGGATGGTCCCCGTGTTGTCCCGAAAGTTGAACCTGATCGTACTAGGGGAAGGTTTCGACGGTGAAATCCCCGCATTCAATGTGGACCACGGAGCAATGTTCTGTCCCAGTTGCATACCAGTGCTCTTTGAGCACGATTGCGCGTAAGGCCTTAAAGATGTCATGGACGCATTCTTGCGATGTACCCCCTTGACTGGGCTCTCTGCAACTAGCCGGTTGTTCGGCGGCGAATTTACGGATGAGTGCAGCAAGAACGGGGAGTGCTGGCTGATCGGGGTCACCTCCACGCTTCCTGGGGTCGCTTCGAGATCGAGTCTGTTGATCAACTGAGCTAGGTCATTCGTCGCTGCATCCAAGAGTGATAAGACCGCATTGTCTGCTCAGGGGTGTGTTCAATACAGCTGGACTATGAGAAATTTGTTCCCCTACCATCATCCCCTTCGTAGAGGGGCTTGGGGCGGCCAAGAGGTTGCTCTGAAACAGGCCGAGGGCGCATACACTTCACAGGCGTTCGCATACGCAGATGGACTGCTTCGGCCTCGCGTCCACCATAGTCATGCCCATCCACAGTTGCTTCTTCAATCGTAACGATGGGCGTGGCAGGTGGCTGTTCCGCTGCCTCTTCACGCTCCGATACAGATCCTGGGAATATCGCCACTAAAGGAGTGCGCTTTCGACTGTCTGTTGACTTCCGAGTAGAATCCTTCGTACTCTTGGATTTCTTGGATTTCTTCTTCTCCTTGCTCTCCTCTTTACTCTTGCTCTCCCTGTCCTTCCTGCGAATCTCCTTTACTGTTTGTAACCCAGCTTCGTCCCACCTCACCGAGGTTCCACCCGAACTACCAGACGACTGGCGAGAAACGCAAGACTGGGTCGACATCGGGCGCAAAGAAGAAGCTGTAGACATCGTCGAACCGGACCGTCCCCGTGCGAGAATCCCGCCGCCCAATAAGTTCGCAGAGTCAACCGATAAGCGATTGCTGGCGGTATTCGCTGCGACGATCGAGGACGCCGTCGACCCACTGCGAGACGAAGGCAGACGCATTGTGGAAGGTAGACCGAGTCCCAGAATACTCGCTTTTTTCTTGCCGAGAGACTTCGACCCATGCTTGGGACCATCGGGACTTGCGGACAATGCGCCTGCTTCGAAGCTACTGCCCGAGTAACGATTCGTTTCCTTTGTCTTGTCCCTCTCTTTATCCTTGTCCTTTTTTTTCTTCTTTTTCTTTGCGTCGGGCTCCTTGTCTTTGACAGGGGCAGCAGTGGCTGTGGTAGCGTCGGGATTAGGCATGTTCTTGAGTTGAGCCCAGCTGCCGATGCGGGCAAGGGATCGGACAGAGCGCATTGCCCTGAGGGCCACAGAATCCTTTCCGTTACCTGGTCCCGCAGCGCTGGGCGGTGCCAGCGTTGCCGAAGGCGGAGTAGGAACACGCAAGCATTCCACAGCAGGGCTGGGACGTTCTGCGTTAGTCGGACCCTTGAGCAGAACACCCGGATCCAACGAATTGTATCGTGCGCGCACGTCGGCAGGCTTCTCAGCTGGCTGAGGAGCTAAGGAAACGGTCAGTCAAAGCGACCCAATGAAGCCCACTCGAGCGACTTACATTTGGCGCGATCCTTCTCTTTTCCCTTGTCTTTCTCCTTTTCCTTGGAATCCTTCCTCCCACGGCCAATGCTCCACCACTTTTGGTTCTCGTCCACCTTCACCTTCAGCAAGCCGTCCTTCTTCCCCCCCTTCTCCTTCTCCTTCTCCTTCGGTTTCGTTACGCATGGAACATTCGTTACTTCTCCCAGCGTTCCCCATTGCATCCCATCCAGGCCCAATCGCGACTTCTTCTTCTTCACCATCAGGATCTCCCCAATGTCGGGGTCGTTGGCGGGATCCACATAGATTTCAAACCCGCTAGTGCCGTTCTTGGCTTCGACGGATCCAGCCACAGCAGAAGCGTCTTGTTGGCGTGCTTTCGCCGTCAAGGCGGACGAGCCGAGCAGGCCGAGTTTCGACTTCTTGGGGACGAGACGCTTCCGTGACGTCTCTCCATTCCCGGCCAGCTTGGGCGCAATCGGGACGGGGGACGCCTCAGCGGTCGTCCACTGCACCACTCGGCTGGCGTCGTCGGTCGGCCTGGTGTCACAAGGGGTGGCGGTCGTCAGGCGGATGGTCGGAATCTGTGATTTGGTCGTGGGCGTGAGGGTAGCGACGGGGGACGGAGACCGCGAGCGAACGGTGTCCGTCGTCGTTCGTGAAAGCAGTTGCAAAGGCATCCGTCGATAAAAATAGAGGTCGTTATGTGCAGCGGTATATCGTGTTGATCGTCAGGTCGTTATGAAACAAGGTGGCTTTCGAAATTCGAAAACAATTAGACAGTGGAGAGTGGAGAGATGGTGCAAGAGAGATCAAATGGGGTGGTCGTCGTTCGTTATCTTGTGTGTTCGACTGTCGAGTCGAGCTAGTCTTGTAAGATCGCCAACGTAAAAGTTGGCGTATCCTGTGTCGAAAGCGAATCGTGAGCTGGAAGAACTCGTAAATTCCTTGTGTTAGCAAACGCAAACGGGGTCTCTGCGATGCCCACTCGTAAGCGATGAACAGGTAGTGAACAGGGACGACTGACCTCGGGGAACGAAGTAATCACTTACGGCCTTGGACGACAAGGCTTGCAAGAGCGGCGACGACAGGGTCGGCGAATGCAAGCACTTGCTCTGCGATGGGAGAACAGCGTTCGAGAAGTTGTTTCACAGGGAATGAATTCGAACTTGTTTGTGCTTGTAGGCGCAGAGCCAAACAACGCGTAAACAAAACACGTTCGAAAAGCAAAGCACGGGACCAAACTCACTCCCACAACTATGATCATTACAACATGTCGTCGTACACTAAGCAACAAGCTCCAAACGAGCGTGGCACATTATACAAACGGGCGAGCTAGTCGTATCAATTATGCGATTAGGTAGCATTATCCAAGTTCATTCACGATCGTTCATAAGATAAATCGAAGGTTCGTGTCCTGCAGTCTCGACTGTCACTTCCAAAACTGCAATTGCATGCGGCATGACACGCACAATGTAGTGTCCGCTCGACAGCTGGGCTTTCTGCTGAAAGTGTTGCTGCACGATGCCACGAATAGATAGCAGCAACTCCAAGTAACTCTGCGCTGGTTTCTGGGCTAGGACAAATAGTAAGCATGGCATTCTTGTGTGCACGCAGCGCTTACCTAACGCAGTCAAGAACGCCTGGAAGACTCGGGTCAAGGGAAATCGCTAGTCGGGTAGTCGAAAGCCACTCACATAACTCATTGCGCCGACGGCCACGCCTCCTTGGACGGTGTCCGCGCTCGTCTGATCATCTCTGCACGCCGCAAATGATATGACATCAGCAGAACTCATTCTCTGTGCCCGTGTACGCTCAGCGATGTGGTTATCCTTCAGTCGTCCGTCGTGATGGTACTGCCAAAATGACGTTTGCGCACCTCCAGAGAGAAAGGACGTTCAACATACCATAAATGGCAAATCTAGTGATCCAAGGCCATCAGTCACGTACTTGCAAGAAAAGTCGGGTGTACATGCCGAGCGTTGTCCCCGAATGGCATGACTGGAAACTCGTTAGCATCGAGTTGGAAGATCCACGCTCAGGCAACAAGTCTCACGTCAAAAACGGCCTGATTTCAGATGATTTAACGATGATGTTAATCCGTGAAACAAAGTTAGACCTCACCGTTAAACGGCAGCCGGACGGCAATGCCTTGACCTTTAGTACACGAAATCAGCCAACAGTTAATCCGGTCAAGGAATCTCGCGAACCATAATCTGGTGTAACTCCTGTGCGGCAATTATCATTGTGAGCGGGACTTCTGAGGATATCCTGGCTCACATCGTCTATGATTACGCCCGCCGTCTTGTAGTCTACTGGGTATATCACTAAGAATAGTCTCGGTCAGCAGTTTCCGTCACAAGAGGAAAAACAACAACCCTCGTCGAATCCGTCGGTCTTGTCACCATGGATGTCACGTATTTGGCCGCCATGGCCCGAATCTGAATCAAGCATAAAGTTCCCAACATGAAACGATGATAATGACAAGTCTTCTTACAGTGGAAGAATAACGAATCGTGAGGTTTGGCGTCCTTTACAAGCCATTTCATGGCATCAATCATATTCTTTCTTGTGGGCATCTGTCGAGCGTTCCTAGTCTGATCCATCAACATGACAATGTCTCCTGTTTTGAAGCCCCATTGACCTAAGCCGGCGGCAGATCAACGCAATATAGAGCGCGACAACAAAGGGCTTACTAGTAAGGAATCGGTGTACGTTCTTGATATCATTGATGCACCCGTGCAGTTCGCGTTTCTGACCGACGTAATTGATGCCGATCTAAATACAATGCCGATTGAACAATCACACGGGCGCATGGTGAGCGTCATCCACTCACACAGAGCGCCTTCTTGCGTCCCGTACACCTCGAGTATTTGTGGCCTTTGGTCGCGCTGACTGGCTGTTGCGATTGGGATGGTGCGAAATTGGCAACCACAGGAGCAGTGGCACTGCCCACGGAGTGGGCGCGGTGGCGATGTCCTTGTGTTGGTCTCTGAGCAACGGAAGAAGAATGTAGATGACGAGAGCCAGTAGCGACGGGGACCGCTTGGACTTGACTACGGACGTGCGAGCTCCGGGTTGGCACCTGCCACGGCTGAAGCTGGGATTTCCCATCCGTATAGTGAACATGACGAGATGTTGCCCCTGATACACTGTGAGAATGATGCCTAGCGTGCCTGTGTGGATGATGGCGGTGGCTTGATTGATGCTGGGACGGAAGTTGTGCTGGAACGGAATGCTGCGTTGGCATTGGGGGTTTCGAAACGCGGACGGAAGACGATGCGCTCGGGACGAGTTGAGGGGCAACAGTAGAACGCGGGAAAGTGTGGTAGGACGGACTGAAAACGGGAAATGAAAACCATCCCGTCCCCAGTCGAGTGTCCTACTTACTGGACACTACAACGTACAGCATTCAGCAACATATCTTTACAGTGACGAAGAAAAGTAAAGCACTTCTGAATGGCCCTCCTCTGTGGCGATGGGGTGGGCAGACCGAAAGGAACGAATGGTGTTGGGTATGTTGGCGCTGCATGCCTGTATGCTCGATCGGCTTCAAGGAGAGGTCAAGGATATAGCAGGCACCCACCTCATCTCCGGTGGACCTCTCGGGCTATTTCATGATGATCAGTAGGTCAAATTGGGTTTCGATTCGACAGGAGCACTCACTGGGGTGTTGGAACGCGCGGATGCGGGGACATTGACTCTTGAGCAGGGTAGTTTCCCCGCATGTCCCACGTCATCGTGTTGATCTGTGTATACGCTTTGTAGCGTGGAAAGCAGGAAAGGATGGGACACCCTGGCATGGCGGAAGCATCACAAGGCGGCGGAATCAACCATGCCGTGCAGGCTTTATAGCGCGAAATGACACAGGGGTACTTACGGAAAGCGGCGGGGCGAACGGATCCCAGTAGAGCGTGGTGAGGGGAGGGAGGCACGCAAAGCGCTGCATTGCAAAGACGACATCAGCTTTATTTGATCCGAGGTGACGCTGACAGCCCTGCTGTGAAACCGCGACGTGCTCCAAAAAAGGTCTTCTTAGCTAATCGAAGCGGGACAAACGTGGAATCGATCGCGGGCGGGCTGCCAACTGCGCATGCGCGCGCACCGTCCCCGTGACGCGCCTGCCACCGCCATGGCAGCGGCCGGTGTGGTGCTGTCCGCTCTGAGTCATGTTCGGTCCGGCGCTAAATGTCGACCGCAAGCACCACCCGCGGCCCGGATGGGCGCCTTATCGTCCCTAGAGAAAGGAGCTAAACATCCTCTACCTTTTCGGCACCTCGTGCCCACAAGTCGAGGCGACTTTCCGCGAGACAGGTGCAGAAGGGCACCATGATAGCACGAGCAAAACGCAGGTGACGGGGCGGGAAATCACACTTCAGAAGTCATAGCTTGGTTGGCATAGGCTGTTTCCCCAGTGAATCCACGGACAAACGGGTGGCTGACGCTGTCCTGTGGAAATCAGTGCAAAGGATCGACTTCATCAGAGCCAGTTGCAGAAAGGTATACTCTCACTATGTCATGATCACCAGCCTCGACCGACCAGCCCTCAAAGACGTTGCACAGTACAGTTGTTCTGAAGCAAGTATACACGCGAGTTCATGGTGCGAACGGGAGCATGACACGTTGGGTTACCTCTTCTTTCTCACGCACTCAGCCCCATCTTGCTTCGAGCATGTGTCCCTGGTCATGAGGTACCACGAAACCGGCTGGGCGTGCAGGCTGGTACCTCTCCAGGGCAAGTGGAACTTATGTCTACCTAGGCACCGCGTCTGGAGCGGGAGAACGTGCCCACTATCATGTTTTCAAACCACTCGGTATGGGATCCTCCTTTCGGCCCCCCTTGGAACAGCATCCGATTGGCAAACACCTGTGGACCAGCTTGGCGTAGCCAAGATCCATACACCCACTGGCCCCAACAAGCTCCAGCCGACTTGCTTAGACATGTACGGACATAGCCTTCTTTCTCCTTCCGGATTGAAAGCGCTTGTGTGCTCTGCCAACAAACGGCGACGTTTTGCATGGAGATGGTCCCACGTGAGTACCACAGATATTGTTCTGCTATCAACAGCCGTCTCTTCTTCTGTGTATCTCGTTCCCGTCAACTGCTTTGTGGTCGTCTATTCGTAGCTGAGCGCTGAGCCACCGACTCTCGCAACTCCCATACTTCGTCAGCTCATGATGTGGTTTCGACCCAGTGCTATCGTGGCAGCCTTGGCCCGTCCCAAAGTGCGGCGGCACTTGGCAATCAGCGTAGGTTCCTGTGCAATGTTTCAGATCGGTCACCGGCTTTCTGCCGCAGTGGGTGGTCTCGGGATCACTGCAAAGCCTTGTCACCATCAAGTCCCGCCGCTTACTGAGTGAGGGCAGCCACCTGGCGACTGAGTGTGGCCGGTACAGGATCGCATGCGAGTACAGTGTCCCCGAACCGAAAACTTGAGCGATTGTGTGCGTTGGGGTGCACGTGTGCGGCAGACCGGGTTCCGAGGCTTCGACGGGCGCCACGACCTTTGAGCCTTATCGATTGATTCGGTCGTCCACTCGCTCCCTCGACGCCACCGCATCGCTGTGATGGAGTTTTGTGTCAAGAACGTCCCTTTCAAAGCCGATGAGTGGGAGGTTAAGACTGCAATCGCGACTCAGGCTCTACACGTCTGTCCTGGTCCCTTCGTCAGCGGGCCTCAAGAACGTCTCCCCAATTTCAAAGTTCAGTTGGAGCCGAGCCGAGCGGGCGGCGTACAGAACAACGGTACCGGAACGCTCACGCTGACAAAATCCCTGGGCAGAAAGTTTCAGCGCCTCAACCACGATGGTGGGATCTCCGTAGAAGTGAGGGAGAAAAAGCTCAGGTTCCTCTACACCGGGAACCCGGTCGGGAAAAGCTTGTCCAGCGAACTCGAAAAGGCACCCTACGTGGATCCGAATATTGCCAGAGACCGTGAACGAAGGATAAACGCCCTCTGTTACCCGTTCCACCTCACGAATGTTCAAATTGGTCCGTATCAAATGGCCAACGTTGAGTGGGGTGTTCTCAGTCTCCATTGCCAGGGATCTTCTATCTTCCAACAACTGCACGCCCTCGAGATCCCCGTTCATTTTCCATAGAGTGGCCTCAGGACCCACTCCGGAAGAGCGAGGGGGTACTTTTGTTCGAGTACGAGCATAAATCCCTTCGAATCCAGGTGAGACTCACTGCAGAAAGGTTCAACGACCGGCGTTCTGATCACACTAGACTGGGGATCCAAACCGGGACGATACGCTCTACAGTATCATCATTCCGTTTGGGAGTATCAAGAAAATGGCAATGGGAAACGACTTTGGGAATCCTTGTGAGTGATTGCATCATGGCCAGGACGTTTCTTACAAATAACGACCAGATGTCTGCATCGATTTATTCGTGCCACCCCAGATCCAAGCAGAGGCGGCATATCGCCAAGATCTCGGGAAGGATGGAAAACATTTCCGTCGTGTGGGATCCATCAATGCAGGTCATATGGCTGTTGCTCCCTATGCACATCAAATACGCATCACCCTGTCTGATGCTAGTGATTACGGCTTTGAAGACGTCCTAAAGAGGCTCGAATATTACTGTCAAATTTCGTTGCTATCCCCACCAAAGCAGGGAGTGACTATAGAAGCGACTGGCCGGCAAAAGTTTTTCTGTAGCAAAAAACTTCAGGAAATCGCCACATGGTTACGATCTCCGATCCTTTCTTCGTATTGGCGGGTCGCATTTCAGGTCGAGGCCCTTCTGCACAATGGTGTTGCGAACACGGCGGAACTGATGGAACTTCGTCCGCGAATCGAAGCACTGATTCGTTCTCACGGGGACATGGCAGGCGACGTCATGCGGCGTTTTGTGGAAACCGCCGCTCGACGTCCTCCTGCGCAGCGTCTACCTGAATGCTTCGAGGACGTACTGAAGAAAAGAACTCGGCGCCCGCGAACGTCCTCCACAAGAGGTCGCCTTCTCTGTCACCACGTATCGTTCACTCCAACACGGCTACTCCTGGAGGGCCCGACTGTCACTCAATCTAATAGGGTCATACGTGAACATGAGGGTTATGAAGACCATTTCATTCGCGTCAACTTTTGTGAAGAAGATCGGTCGCCGTACAAGTGGGATCGGCACGTTGACAGTGTCCCTCTCCTGCAGGATCGCGTGGGTACGCTGTTGAAGGAGGGATTCGACCTCGCTGGAAGACATTTTGACTTCTTGGGATATTCGCAATCAGCCCTCAAAGAACACACCGTCTGGTATATCAACGCATTCGATCATCCGATAAAGGGCTGGGTGACCGCTCAGAGTATTCGTGATTCCCTTGGAGACTTTAGTAAAGTCATAATGAGTCCATCCAAGTATGGTGCCAGGATGGCGGTAGGTCACGAACTGTTTGATACGATTTCCGTTTGCTCAGCATCGACCAGCAAGCCTTTTCTGGAACAGACCCTTCTGTTCGCATCAGGAAAGATCAGTGGTCAATAGTACCTGATATCGTAGAGAACGGCATCACCTTTACAGACGGCGTTGGAACGATATCACCAGCATTAGCAGACATGATCTGGAGTGCCCTATGTACGGACAACCCTTCCCGTTCTGCCAATTCCGTCGTGCCCTTTGCCGTAAGTTGTAGATTTAAATACTCGTGGCGCTCATTCAATATTCCCCTAGTATCAGATTCGTTTCCTCGGATGCAAGGGTGTTGTCTCTGTGAACCCGAAATTAAAGGGAATCCACATGTGTGTCCGAGATTCTATGAATAAATTTGAGGTTCCCGGAGAGGAATATGGAACCATAGAGATAGCAGATGCCTTCACCAAGCCTAATACTCCCTTCCTCAACAGGTCTGTACCAGGTTTCGTCTGTTTGCATGGAGATACTTATTCTTGGCTGTATGCTAGGCCACTGGTGATGATACTCGAAGACCGCGGTGCGGCCAGGGATGCTTTTTTACAACTTCAAGAGAAATCCGTGGCGGATACCCGAATGGCTCACGATAACGCCGCTCTATTTGCGAGGCTGCTGGAGTCAAACCATCTATCTTACAATTACCGAGTTGCCGCGATCATCAAGAGGCTAAATGCACTGGGACTGGAACTGAAGCCGAACGAGCTTCAACAGCCGTTAGACACGCCATTCTTGGCGCGGCTTCGTGCATGCGCAATTAACCACGTATTACGCTTAGTGAAGTACGAGGCCCGCATCGAAATTCCGAACAGTTACATGCTTGTTGGGGTTGCAGATGAGGGCCCAGCGTATCCGAAAGACGAGAATCTGTTTTGGCTACCTCAAGGAAAGATCTTTGGTACGTATGATTTGATCGCTGAAAACGATATTGTAATCAAGTTGGTAGCATGCGTGCAAAAACCGGGGGACGAGGAGCCTCATTACATTAAAGGGATGTGTCTCGTGTTGCGGAACCCCGTCGTTCATCCTGGAGATGGTAAGATGCTCCTTTCGCCGTGCTTGGGTCGGCTTGCTGACGCACCGATAGTGCAACGGGTATATGCCATTGGGGATCCCCCGGAACAACCGAACCTGTTTGGTCATCTAAAGAATGTGGTCGTGTTCTCGAGCACTGGCGAGTATGGCTCTAGTTGACGTCGTGTCTTGGATGACGGTTTTTGCGACAGGAACGTGGTCGCTGCCGAACGGCCTAGGGGGAGGTGACCTCGACGGGTATGTTCTTCGTTCCTGCATCTTATGGATGAACGTAATTCAGATATTTTCAGTGACCAGTATATGGTTATCCAACACGGGGATCTGCTGGTACCAGAACACCATGACCCTGCTTCTTACCCATCAGTGGATCCCTTCAAACTCGACAGGGAGAGTACTATTGATGATGTCTGTGACTTCATTGTCGAATACATTCATTCAGATGTTCTGGTAAGAGATCGCCTCTATCTTCCCCTCTTGAGTGACGCTGGTTTGCTCAAAAACGGACTGCAGGGTTTAATCTCTAGTGAACATCTCATCATCGCAGGTGAGTCGACGTCCTGAGGTGCACAGAATGCTGGGTCGCTGACAAGACGCACAGATCAATCCAAAGTAGATATCTCTCGTGCTTCGTTCATGACCTGATCGTAGCTAAAGTCGATTGAAGGACGGGACGTCTGATCCCCGTTGCCTCCAGCTAGCCGAAATGTGCAGCAGGGCGGTAGACTACCCAAAGAACGGACATAACGTGAACACGAGCGACATGCCGTGGCGGCTCATCAAATTCAAGCCCGACTGGAAAAAGGAGGACGAGGATACGCCTGGTCCTTCGGACTTCTACGTGTCCGATCGCGCGCTTGGTTTTCTCTATCGCAACATTACCCTGGATGACATACCCGACACCGTTCCACATCAGAGCAGCGCGGAGGAGCACCCGTTCTCCAAGGTCCTCTATCGGCACGTCCGTCGTCACCTCTCAGGGATGCCCAATCCCCCAATGGCAGAGATACAGTCCGTGTATACGACGTACTGTGAAGAACTCGCATACATATCGGGCACCTTCTCTCTCTCCAGGCAGCCTGGAGCTCGATTGCGCGAAGAAGAGCTCGTCGTTGGAACGATATTGTCCAGGTCGCCAAACAAGAGATATCGGAAAAACCGACAGTTCGAGATGCGAGAAAACGTGGGGTCCCTCGTTCAGGACATCAAAGAGCAGCTCGTCGGAAGACTAGAGGATCTTTCGGAGAATGCGCTGAAGCAAAAGCTTGCTGTTGCGTGGAGCGCGTGGAATTTTAGCCTGGAAAGAGTCAGGTCGTCCCAGAGTGAATATGGCTCGGAAAGTTTTGGCCTGCTTGGGCTTGGCTTGGTGCTGGAGTGTTTGGAGAGGCTTGGAAGTCTGCCGCCCTTGTAAAGCTTTGTATACAACAAGACACTAGTTTGGTGGAGTGTCACCATGGCATACGAACGTTTTCCGACGATGGCTTTCAGCGAGTCCAATCGTCAAATAAATTTCGTAGCAGATGGGATATTGTAGACTAGTATATGTTATATGAGGCTTTATAGATAGCAGCGCGTCCAAATCGTCAGGCTTTCACGGCCCGGTTCCCATCACACGTCCCGATCGTGCATGACAGCATACAAGGCATCAGACAGGATCATCCAAGTTCTCCTCAACGCTTTCACACACTTCCTTCGTGGACGCACGTCTCTTGACGTAGCCTTGGGCGACGATGTCGTTGACCTTGCTCAGCATAGCCGAGCTCGAGGAAGAAGCCAGGGTGACTGCAAGGCTTGTTGGGGATAGCGACCCGAGCGAGCTGATGCCCGTCGTGCTTTGCCGTTGGGCTGCGCCGATAGGATGGCCCGTTGGACTGGGAGAACCGGGGGAAACGGAGCGCCGCCGGAGGCTAACAGAGGCAGACTGCTCTTGCGGGGTCGGCTGCACACGATCACGATCAGGATACGAGGGATAAGGCAACGGAGGCTCTGGCCGGCCAGTCCGCAGTTTCCTCTTGGCCTTTGTCTTCCTGGACGGTAATGGGAAAAAGGAAGAGTCGGGCGATCTCGTCGTGCTATGCAGATGGGAGGAATCGATGGCGGCAATGGAATTCGCGCGACTTGCGAGCGACACGCTCGAGGAGGACGGAGAAGTTAAGAAGAGAGATTTCTCAAGGGGCTGGGACATCAACGATGGCGGGCTGAGTGGCAAGACAGACATGTGGGTATCGGGAGCCGAGTACCGCCTCGAGGCACCGCCGGTCGACATGTTTCTTTGGGGAGTTCTGGAACCACGCCGTCGAGGCGCCTTGGTGTAGACGTCGGAATACTTCCCCGCGCCAGTTTCTTCCTCGGACTCCTCCATTGGATGGTTCTCACCATCCATCGACCCTACCGGTGAGCCGTTGGATGACTCCACGGTGAACGAAGTTACCACGCGCGGCGGACTCGGACGTTCACCCTGAGTGGGAATAGAAAATGTGCCACTCTCGAAATAAAGGAGTCCTAGAGCACTGTGCACTTCGCCAACGTTAAGAACACCACCCAGAGGACGTCGCACGGTGCGTAAATGGCTTTCACTAGCACCCAAGGTTCCCCCGGAGCTGCTGGCTCGGCGCATCTGGTGTGTAGAGACTTTATTAGCACCTTCACCGTCCGGCGCGAGAGCTGTATATTTCATGCGCGCATTGAGCGTACGACGACAAGGACCTTTGAGCTTTAGGATATCAAACATGCTGCGCCGGAATGGCTTCGGCAAAATGTTGTCCTGCGCCTGGTGACGAGTGGAGTTGTCTCTGCCGATTGTTTCGGATGAAGATGGTGAAAGACGTATCGTTGGCATCGAGGAAACGTCGCTTGCTGGCACTGGGGGTTCCTGTATAGTCACAGGGTCAGGTAGTGCAAAGGGGTCTTCCCCTGCAACCACCGTGAATCTCTCTCCGTCATTCGAAGGAATGATTGTCTGAGTGTAGGTCGATTGAGAGTACGATGTCCGAGTGGTGTCGGCGGTTCGCCACGCGATCTGGGTGGGCTTATATCGCGAGCCATGAACAGTAAATTTGCTAGGGGTGCTGGCGGCAAGAAGAGACACTTGTTCCATGCTCGGGTAGCCATGAACGAGCAAACGATCCTCGACGTCATTTTCTGAGGGGACATAGGGAGGTCCAGGCCGAAGTGTGGATGTACGAAGGAAACGACGTCGCCAATTTAGTAATATTACGACACTGATGGCACCGAGGACGACGCCGAGCGCAACGAATAAGGGAATAAGATAGAGTATGTTGACCTGGTGTCCGTACGGAAGCTTTGGCAAGACAGCCTGGGGTGATGTTGTCGTTGGGAGTAACGCGGTGATCTGAATCAAAGAAGCGGAGGGGATATCGCCTGACAAAACGGTCTCCTGTGTGTTGGTCGCTGTATCTGAATCGAGGCTCGAGGTGGCCGCAAGCGAGGCAGTGGAAGCTGGCGCATCTTCTGCTGCAGAGTATGGCCACCAATAATCGTAGGAAGTACTCGAAACCGATGGAATTGCTTGGTTGATCCTGTGTCTGTTGGCGGCACCTGAACGGAAGACGGAGGTAAAACGATTAGAGAGGGAAGTAGATCTTGTACCAAGCGACATTATATACACTATGCTTTCCTGGTGAGGAAGAGCTGTTATTGTGGGTTGTAGTCGGGACCAAGCACTATAAGCTTCACTCGTGACTCCACGCCAAGAGCAGAGATATCCGCTTCAGGCCTGTCTAGTGAAAGGCCGGCAGCGACAAAGGTAGACCGACGGATAAGATGGGACGATGGGGAGTACGATGCCCCCGTGACACCTGAGCGTTTTGTCTTTCGCCAAAACGTAGTCGGACGAACTGCCAGACATATTAGGATGATCATCTCTGGGAGGAACGTATGCTCACAAAGCGGAGGAGGCGGACGAGACAGCTCGCTCCTGTCTACGGGTGTGGATGAAGAGAAAACGCGCCTGGGTATGTGAGCTATGGGCAGAGGATTGTGCGAATCTGACGAAGTAGTAGGCTGAGGTGTGAGAGGAGGAGCTGAAGCAGGCCGCTGGGGAGGCTGAGACTGAGTTCTCGGCGCCTTGTACGTCCTCCTTGGTGGTGAAAGCAATGCCTCGTTCAAGCTAGAGACTTCCACAGGGGAATGAGGGCCGTCTTCATCTGGGTCCACGCTCTCGAGAGTGACCATGACTGGCCGTGAGAGGTCATTTTGACTTCGACGGGCAAAGTTGAAACCCAACGGGTTCTGTCTTGGATAGAGCGGAGTGGGCGAGACAAGGACAGTTAGATCCGACATGCTGCTCGCCGTCAACAGCTCGACATGGATGCTCGCTACTAATGTAGTCTAAAAAATTAATGCACGACGCGTGGGAACCTAAGAGACACAAATCTTTGCGACGCCTATTGCGGCTGCGTCGGGTGTGTCGGGTGTGTCGGTTGCGTCGGTAGTGTCGTCTACAAGCCGGCTGC
>JBBPLS010000143.1:0-51663 GCA_038089895.1 Boletellus ananas | reverse complement strand
ATCTGGAATCGTTCTTGCATGTGCTCGGGTGGATGATGTTGCGTTATGTCCCTGCCGAGGATCGGTATTTGGCATCTCATCGTGCGATGGATTTGCGCATATACGACGAGCATTTTGCCCAAGAGGGTTGCTTTGACTATGGGGGGGATCGCAAGTCTGGACTCTTGACCTCGGGATTTTACCCGTCGGAGAGATTCCATCCGAAAACACCAACTCCACTATTCAAGTTACTTCTCCAATTGTGCAAACCTTTCAAGTCGCTCTACGGGAAGCCTCCTACTGACGACGAGCCGGAGAAAAATAATGTTTCGGACAGTGAATATGACGAGATTCACTCCCTGGACATTCGCCGTTATGAAAGAGACATGGAACGACTGCAATCGTCATCCTTCTTCATCGATACAGTGCGAACTGCCCTGGAGAAGAATTCCTGGCCAGTTGACGACAAGGCAAATCTGAACCTACCGATAGCCGCATCTTCAGAGTGGGACAATCGGATGTACAGAAACACTCGGAACATACAAGGCCGAACGGGCACTCAAGGGTTGTCACGGGGCTCGAAGCGGGAGGGGAGCCCGACACCTTCACGGAGGTCGAAACGTCAGCGTGGTGTCTCCCCTGATGCGTGACGTCTAGATTAGTTGTGCTGCATTCACTCGGACAATTTACAGGTTTGGCTCCTGTAGACACAGCGAGCATGTATACCATTCACTGCGGAGCTGAAGCACAGGACTGTACTTCTTACTTTCTTGATCGAATCCAGAGGCCGGACTCCATTCAGTGTGTCCAACCAGTGAGCGGGCTGCACGAACAAACTTGAATATGTGCTCTCGGTGATACATGCGCATGACTGCCAGGCAAGCAGTTGGCAACACTTCTCGCGTCACCACCATCTTTCCGTCGCCTTCTCCTTTGCTTCCTCTTTCCCCTTGCGTGTATGGCTGACCTGTAGTCAGTTTGTATTCCAACCTCGCCTGCTATAGAAGCGTGACTCAGTCTCAACATTCTTCGTCTCTTGTCTGCCAGCTGTCGAGATTGTCATAGGGACGATATCTTGGGTTGCTGGACGGCAAGATCCTCGCTGCATCCGACCGAGTACCTAAAGACTCGTGATCCCGCCTTAATTGACCGCTGAGTTAATCATCTAGTCGATTCTTCAGCCCATTGACAAATCCTTTGTCAAGACGAGGGCAACATTCGGTTCGTTGGTCACGCACGGCAGCCGTGTCACATAACAACTGTTCAGATCTTGTACCACCACTCTCGCCCGTCTCCTAGTCACCATTGACAATGACCGTTACACGACAGATGCCTGCACTATTCAAACCCATCAAGGTTGGTTGGATAACCCTCCAGCACCGCATCGTGCTCGCCCCGTTGACCTGATTCCGGGCCTACGCCTTCCATGTCCCGGGACCTCAACAAGCTTCCTACTATTCTCAGTGAGGTTCTACACCAGGGAGCCTGCTCATTAGAGGAAACATTCGTCTCGCGTGATGCAGGAGGATATGCGCACGCCCCAGGGATCTACACTGACGCACAGATTTAGGCCCGGAAAGAAGTATGCCCTACTGTTCTCCCGATTGTTCGGAACACGTCTCATGGTGTGGTATCGAGGTTACGGACGCGGTGCACGCCAAGGGATCGATCGCGAATGTAGATGAGGATTTCTTACGGGACATATGGAATGGTGTTGAGGATGGTGAGGACAGGACATTGATATCCGCCAGTGGGTACGCTCGGGAGAGTGACGGTTATGATTTCACCGCGTTATTTCGTGCTGACATACAAACCTGATTACCAGCCTGGCCTCCCTGTTCGCTTGCAGAAGAAATCGGCATGGACACGCGGGGACCAATCGACGTACGATTGTCCGAAACCCACGGCCGCCTCGGCAATGTGAGGGGCAGCGAGCGGAGACTGATCTGAGTTTGTAAATGCCACCCAGATGATCTCGATCAGGCCCAAGTGTCTGCAAGGCTTGTTGGTCGCGAGGCTGGGTCACGCTGCCATGTCTTCACTACGGTATTAATGTGATGACCTGGGGGTCGGACAAGGACTCCCAGAATAACGGATCATGTTCCGACTGTGCAACACCGACGACGGCCTCGCACCCCCAGTCCGGCGGGCCTAAAGATGTTCAAGTTCCTGGAGATCAGCTGCCTTCCTCGGTCATCTCACAAAGGCCACACTCGCCGCCGGTACCGGTGCTGCACCATGAATTGCTCGTACCATTTCCATCCCGCCCGCAAGGGACAATCCGAACGGCGCAATCGACAATTCCGCCCCAAACAAAGTTCGCAACGGTTTTCTCGAATGAAGTCAGTATCTGAGCCCGCAAATTATGTGTGTATGTCGAGTTGTTGGCACGCTTAAATCCTATTTGGTGGGATAGCCCGCATGGTTGCAAAAAGTGCCGGACGGGTGTGCAGTGCATTGATCTCGCGGATTGGTTGGATCCACTTTTCTTTCAGGTGGAGACAGTGGAACGTGGTAGTGCGTGTAAACAACGTGACCTCCGACTGCCCCAGGTTCGTGCCCCTCCTCTGCACCTATCGATATTATTTACTATCGGCCATGTTTCCTTCCTCGACAACATTTTATTTTTAGGCGCATGTGGACATCCGCGTCATCACCCCCCAGATTTATTCGACTGGAGGTTAGCTACCCCACACACTCCCCCCTTCCCACGAGCTCGTTTCCAAGTGGCTGTTGCCGATGTCAATGCAAAGGACGAAATCAACGATGTATCAGGGAGCTGTCAAAAGCAAGTAGCCCTGGAGGAGGCCAGGTACCCCCTGATTTTGTGAAGCCACTGCTTGGATGACGTCGCTAATACAATACTCCGGCGCGAGCTTGTCATCTCCTCGGAGGATCAAATTCCGTCACGTTTCAATGGCTCCTTCCGGAAAAATTATATCGTATTACCTGACCCATTCAAGACCCGGAAGTTTTCGACATGGCGTTGACGTGATCAAGTTACGTTGCCAACCCGCCCACAGAGCCCGAGCGGACTTCTCACACGGTGTGGAATACCGTGTTTCAAGATATCAGTATCAGTCCGGTCGTGCGAACTATCGTAACAATTGATCCACCGTGACGGACATCTTTCGACGAAACCGAGCGGCAACGCGATCGTTCTCCCTCCACCCGATATCCCGAAAAAAAGATGAAAAACACCACGAAGACAGTGGGCTTAAAAAAGACTCTAGCATGTCCCTGACTCAAGTACTTACTTAAGTAGTAGCTTTGAGAGATTTGCGACATCTGCTTATGACCCTATGGCAATCTGGCAGTCTGACATGGAGCCAATTAATCAGCCGGGAGGACGTTGAACCAGCGGAGCCACTGACTACCCATATCAAATAACTTGGTACAGGTCGGTCATATGTATCATCAAGACCTCCTTCAAGGCCCCATTTCATGGCAGTCAACTATGAGGCAATCTCGAGTGAGTGTTCGTTTGTGCTGTAAGTCTTTCAAGATTTGATGGAAGCATCGGATCCCAGTTGCATTCAGCGTCCTCACATGTCTGACCATAATCCTCACATTCCTTCGGTTGGGCTTCCGATTGAAAATACAAAGATTTTGGTGGGAAGATGTCTGGGCGGCGGTCGCGTTGATATGCGCACTAATATTCGTCACCGCTGTCCTTGTCGTCACCGAGAGTGGCAAGTGTCTCCAGACCTCTGAGCCCAAGAAGACAGCGCTGACTTACGGTTCTGGTCACAGACACTCATGAATCACTTCACATCGCTAGCAAAATCAGAGCATACATGCACACAAGTATCATATGGCATGTAGCATCTCATACTTGCATATCCGCATGTATCATGTTTCAATAACCCACACGCATTTCCCCTCGCAGGTCTGTCCGCATGAGTCTCATCTTTTCGATTATCAGGGTCACCTCTTCGCCAATTATGCACCGTCTTACGCTCGCAGTCGCGGCTTGCTTTGTGCTTTTCTGGGCAGTCACGTTCACTTTGCAGACACGATGGTGTCAGAACACGTCGTCTGAAAGAACTAGCCCACACTGTGTGAAATTGGAATACATTTCTGTCTTCCAGGTGATAAGTGAGGATTTCAGCAGGTACCTATCTTAAGCCACTGATCTTTTCGAGCTAGCTAGCGTTGTTGCGGACATGGTGACTATTCTGCTTTCAGTCAAGCTTCTTTGGCGGGTCAAACTTCCCCGACGACAATACAGGATGATGCTGTGCTTGTTTACAGCCAGCAGATTCCTATTTGTGTTTTCGTTGGCACATGCTATCACGCAATTGACCTGTTCCCGGAACACCCAAGATGTCCTCACTCACGTCCAGGTATGTGAATCCCCAATCCTCGACTTGTTCCCGTGAAACTTCTCGAGGTGAACCAACGCCCTTGTCTCCAAGGTGACAGTGTTCCTGCTTGTGTGCAACTTGCTCGTTGCCGGTACATACTTTTACCGAGTTTTCTTGCACTCGTCTGACAGTACGGATCGTGGCACGACCACCGAGCCGGCGGGCTCCTTGTACGACGACGACGACTTTACTACTCCGGCACGCAGAAAGACGGAGCTTTTGACGGTGGTTGATTTGTCAATGCCTTTCACGGATTCTACTGGGACCGCTAGCGAATTCAGGAGCCTCCGTGATTCTACAACCTCTCGCTCTCGCTCGGCCGATTTAGAGAGCTAAAATCATTTTCTTCTTCCCTTCTATCAGAGATTACGGACCACTTTGCGGGTTCTAGTCGCCATACCAGGTGCTTGGGTTTGACGATGCTTTTCTTCCCACCCCGTGGCTCTGCAAGTTAGTTGACTTTACTCCCTGCGTTGTGGACATCCAACGCTTGGCATCTTTTACTTGCACGCCTATGAACTTTGCGGGCCTCTGGGACCCTTAGCATCGCACTATTTGTATCACTACTACATGTTCTCGAGTTGTACTAGCCACTCTCCCGATCGAAAAGGCTGTTGACGCGTGAAATTCTGAGCATTGAGCTCACTTGGCCGCAACCACTCGCTATGACGGGTCTGGGTGACAGTGCAAGTCCCGTAGGACGCGACGATATGACGTCGTCATCGTGTCCACCTTGACATAGCCGGGGAAGGCGCCATGCACGGGGTTCCATCCGCAGCTGACACGCGAGTGCTACCCGAGTGATAAACGATGGCATCATAATTGCAGTCGATTGGGGATGACGCCGTATCGCTCCGCACCTACACAGCCGTTCGGGATAGTGCGGTAGAAGTGCAGTGGAACAAGAAACGTGACAAGCTGACAACGTCGCCGGGCATCAATTGTGATACCTAGTGAGCTAACTTGGGGTTATACAACCACCCTTTGCTTCGTGTCCCAAGTTGTCGCAATAGGCGACGTTCCGGATGGGGGAGAAAACTGCGTCGCATGTGTTCTAGTGCTCATGTATGTTGCTTGAACTTGAACATTAAGTGCCCATGACTCCATGTGCGCGCTCAGGGTAGTAGGACTCTCAGGTGCTTGCGATGATTGCTACTTCGCCACCAGCGACCATACAATTGGAGCGCCGTCACCTCCACGTCAATGCCAGTGGGTTGGTGGAAGCAAGGTTTGAGAGTATCGTAACCTATTCAGGTAGTGTAGTGCAGGCCACGCTCCGAGACAAGCGGCTACGCAGCACGGCACGCATGAACGGCATCTAAACCCAGCTTCACACTCGACCAGCATCACAAGCAAACTCGTCCCTCTTGAACAATAACCATGTTCAAGTCTGCGGCGACAAAGCTTGCCCACAACACCACCATACCCGCCCTCGCAGGCAAGTCCGACCTTCGGCCTCTCCAAGACCTCATCACCGCCGAAAAGACGGTCCTCATGACGTGCGTTGGGTCGCGTGTGCCTGTCATCGCCTGGGTAGACGCTCACTCTGTCTCTCTGGACAAATCCAGCCTGCAGAAGCTGAGAATCGATCTCGTCAAGGCGGGGGATGCACTCCGAATTTGGGGACAAGGGGAGGGGGATGATCTTGGTGTGCGTGTGCCTCATCGATTGTGTTGAAGGGAAACGGGGTCCCTTTGTGTTCCTGATTGTCTGCCCCGTAGGATATCCTCACTGCATCGTCCACGATGCTGGCGCACTTTGCAGCGGCCCTCTCGACTTATTCCTCCTTTCACCACACCGTGCGCGACAGCATGAAGTCTGTACGGACTCGTGAAGAAGCGCTCGAAGACCTCCGGCGGCGACGCCGGCGTGTCGGATCATCTGCAGAGGCTGCCGAAAAGAAACTGCACAAGATGGGTTCCGAACACAAGAACATCGGGGTACAAACAGACACTCTCAACAAGCTGCGCGATGAAATGCGAGCCATGGACGGGGAGATTGTCCGCGAGGAGACGGAACTGGGGGACTATAAGCGCAAATGTACAAAGGATTGGATGGGTTTCAAGTTTGGTGGTCTTGTTGAGTGTTGTGAAAAAGGCATTGTACGTGCATCTCTCTCTATCCTCCCCTCTTCTTCTTGACCAGTGACCCCTAGGTTGCGGGCGAAGTCGGCAGACAGATCATACAGGCAAGTTTGGGTGGCGTGTGCCTTGGACAGCACTCCCTCTAACTACCCTTCGTTCTGTAGTTCATTCCTGAGGACGTCACTCAAACTGGCTTCCCACGGGCAGTGTATGATGCACACGGTCGTGTAAACGACCTGGTCATTGAGGCACAGCGTACGGTCTCGCAGGTCACATTCTCTAGTAGCCCCTCTGGGCGGCCGTCCGCCATTTCCCAAGCCCCCCCTCCGGCCCCTCAAGGTGCTTCCGCCCAATCGCCCCTCCTTCCAACCCCGTCATTGGGAAGCGAGCTCACGTTGGGCATGGGCACGTACAGCCCCCCACCAGGCCCTCCACCGGGCCATCCAACCGCGGTATGTCTCATGTTCGTGTTGCCGTGCTGCTGCCTGGAGGCTGGTGTCCAACCACGCGGCCGTCATGCAACACATGTCTAGGAATACTCATGCTGACGTATCCCAGGCATTGCAGCACAGGCGTGCCTCGGTGGACGAGCTCGGAGTGCATGTGCCGTCGCCGCATGCCCCTCCGCAGTTCTTCTCGCTGCCTGCGAGCAGGGAACGTGATCCCATCCCCACATCCTCCTCGTCTGCAGGCCCCGTACAGCCGCCTTCGCCTCCTGTTTTGTATGACAACAAGGTAGCACGAACCGAGGAGAACCAATCATTGATGGCATCCATCAACGATGCCCTGTCTCAGTCCCACCGCGGGTTTTCCCTCGAAGAAGCCGCTTCAATTGGGAACCACGCCCCTGACGAACCCGCGCCGAAATACGAACCGATCGGCAGCGATGTAGGACGATCTGCACAGAGTGAGCCGCACGCCCCGGTAACGAACGGACATGCGGGCTCGCCTTTGCTAGCTCCAGGGGAGGGGCAGTGGCAGAGAAGAGCGACGCGACGAAGCACCTCACCGCCGAGCCTCCCGCCGGGTGCGGCACCAGCCGCGATTAGGGCTTGGGACGATAGAGTGGGCCAGGGTGAGGATGGTGCTAATTCTGATCGTCCGGCATCGTCGAGCGCGCGTATGGCTTCACAGCGACTTATTTCTTCCTCGGAACGGGATGGGGAAGAAGAGGGCGGGTTAGCTTACGACCGTGAAAGCCAGAATTCGCAAGAGGAGGAAAGGGTTGACACAGACGGTAAGCATCAGAACGAGGACACATCCATCTCGGAGAGTGGTGGGGAGGCAGGTGCCGATGGAACCAGGATGAAATACGACGAGCAAGATGAGCCACCTATGCAAGAATCAGTGTCAACGGATACGACCGCCGATGTAGGTGGTGCCACGCCCCTACCGCGCATAGGCAATCAATGGCAAGTTCCGCGTGCTCCGCCACCGCCTGTGGGTGTGGGTGCGATCCATGTCGACCACCCTTCTGCACATGAACGACGAGGCCTATATACCACTGGGTTGGGTGCCAAAGAAGACACGGAGATTCGCATGGACGAACCCCTTGACGAGCGAGTGCTCAGTGCTGCAGCGGCACGAGAAGTCTCGCGTGCGAGGGACGCTTTGGCGTTTAGTGCCGTTGCACCGTCGCCGGGTGGATATGACACGCCACGGGGATCACCGCCTGAGCAGAGAACGGCATTGTTGAAGCAAGGCGATATTAGTGCAGCATATCCACAAGCCACGCTTCCGCAGTTGCCCTCCCCTTCAGAAAGAGCGCCGCACGATGTCACCCCATCATCTCCGACCGTGCCTTCTCATTCACCCCCCTCATATCGAAGTGGAGCATCACCAGAAACGCGACAGCCACGAAGGCGTCAACCTACATCGATGGAGGGGCTTCCGCCTCGACTCCCTACACCCACACCTACTCCCACCATCACAGTCGCTACTCCTCTTGTTAGTGCGGATGTACCAACGCCACCCAGGTCAACACCTCCCGTGTTTCGCCCTCCACCACCCGAGTATCCACGCCCGACACCCCCATTCTCGGCACCTCTCATGGCAAGCTCCACGTCATCGTTGAATAGCGCCGGTGGAGGTGGAAGTCCGGGTAGTGTGCCACGGACCATTACGGCAGCTGCGTTTCGGAGACAACAAGCGCGGTCTCCGAGCATGCCTGACGTGGGACCTGCGGACACGAGTCCGTTGACGTTGCGAAAGGCGTCTGGAGCGCGCCTGCCGCAGGCAGTTTCGGGATTACCATCCCCAGTGCCGATCTTTGCCGGCGAGGAATCAGCCAGAAGCAGGTTGTCTGTCGTGAACCCGGATCCGCGGTTTTCGGATGAGGAAGAAGGGGGAGAGGAGAGGATTGATTATATTGGGGCGTATAGCGGGGAGGGCGCGGGCTATGGTGCAGGGAGATATGTGAGTGATCTAGAGAAGGAAGCATAAGGGTGAGTCGTGAACTTGGCTTGGGCTGGACTTGACAAAGATTGGTATTGAGGTTGGGATTGGGGTTGTGACGGTTGTCTGGTCCGATTCGTCCCCTCTACTTCCTTTGTTCGTGGCCTCGCTTTCGTTGTCGTCGTTGACGATGCTGCGACTCGCAGGACTGAATTGATTTGTGTACATATCGTACGACTGCTTGGTTCTTTATCCTGTCAATGTACTATGCTACTCGAGCGTACGACGATAACATTTGTCTTGATCAATGTACTCTTTTGGCTCACAAAATATGCATAGCTGCGCCGCATGAGGAGCAATAGCCTTCCGAGAGACTTCGCCAGAGAGGGAACACGTGACTCGTGATGAAGAACTTTAATTTGCCACCTGTACAGTTCTTACCCAATGCGGCACCCAGCCCATCATCCGCTGTGTGGCGTTTGTCGAGATCACCCCGCCCCACGACGCCCAAGGTACATCCCATCGTCGGACATCATTCAGCGCGTTGACACGACATGCAGCAGCCCCTCAATAAAGCATACACATAAACGATGACACACAACGCCGTGTGGTTCTCTCGTCCCCGCAGGTTCGGTAAGGGCAGTCGTCAGTGGTGAGTAGCGCTTCGGTCTCCCTCGCGCCTTGGCTGACTGTCTTCTGACTATGAATCCGTCGTCTCGTCATCCCCGTCACTGCATTCATCTATCGTTCCCAATCGTAACTTGTAATGTGCACCTGTAGCCGCCTCTGCGCGCACCAGGCAGGTCTCATTCGTAAATATGGCCTTGATCTCTGCCGTCAATGTTTCCGCGAAAAGTCTGCCGCGATCGGATTCGTCAAGGTACGCTTTTGTCTGTCATGGCCATGTCTTGGACTGCTGGCTCACCGCGCTACTCCATTCAGAATCGGTGAAAGCGCTCTAGAGGCGTGCTCGCTTTGTTCTCGTTCCATACAGGTTCACAGTGTCGTTATACTGCATATATGCCCGCATCCATGACGTTTTCCCGTCTAGTCGGAGTATGTCATTTGTGATTGACATGAAACAAGGTCTTTGTCGCGGGATGAATACCTTGAGTGAGACACATTGCGGATTGCTACCTTGGCGACATGAAATGGAGATGCCCGAGATGAAGAAGAGGAACAGACGGACAGAGGGCATAACGGAATCTCATCAGACCCGAGTGCGACAGGGATTGGTGGGGATTGACGTTGAGACGTCTTTTGTGCGGCCCGAGGTGGTCGCTCTGCGGCGAAATGCGAAATCTCCGCCTTGTTCGTGGGATGGTGCATATGGCATCATTGCGATAAGCTCAAGTGTTTCAGCTCGAAGCATCTTGCAGCACTGCCCAGTAAGTCTCTCGCCTCAGGGAATCTCTTTCAATGCGTAAACTCCCCTCTGATTGCTACAGGACATGGTGGAGCTCTTCGACTCCCGTTTTGTGTCGAGCTGCTTGACAATCTGCTCGTAACGATAGTACGCGCGGATGCTCGGGACACGGGAGAACTAGGCACTTGAGGTACCAACGAGAACACATGAAGTGCTTACTGGACTAATTACCTCCGTGTCTGAGCTGAGTATGGGCGCCACTCCGTCGCGTATGGCTACATCATGGAACTTCCCAAGACCCCACCTTTTCGTAACGCGAATACGTGAGGTGCCCGTGACCTACACCTACTCATCGTAATATCGCGCGCAACCGTCCCTTTCTATAAAGTCCCAGGCCACGGAATTGAAAAGAATCCTCCGCCCCGGCCGCTATCTGGCAGACTCTTTGGGCAAGCTTCGAGTCGACCGTCCGACCTCGACGTCTCGCCATGGCGGCCACCTCCGCAGCGGACTACATCAAGATCGCAAAGGTGTTCCACGTCGCCCGGACGTCTCAAAGTTGGTTTTCTCTTTTCCCCATCTCCGCGGGTCAGTCACGATTCTTTCTTTTTCTCTAGCGGCTAGCGCCGTCGCTGTGTTGTACGATCACGGTCAGTACAAACATACGCCTCTACATGATTTTTGACCCCACCACTGATTGAGTATTTAGCCATTACGTTCGATCGAGAGGTGAGGGTTGCGCCAGATCAAGCCTGACTGTGGACTGACAGTCCCGCCCATGAGGTCGATCATGTCTGGGTAACCCATACTGGATTGGTCTCCCTGTCCGTGTCACGACTGATCCAACTCTATAACAGACCCATCCACGCTCCTTTGGAAGTATCATGTATCTGCTCGTATGTCTCTACTCCTATTCATCCCATGCGCTGTGTAATAACGCGTGATCCGCTAGATCCGCTACATTGGCGATGGACTCTCCATGTGAGCTAATGGGTGGCGGCTCTCTTTGAACCCTTTGCTTAACACGACGCATTCACATAGCTTGAACGCCGTTGGTAGGCAATATGTATCTGCTGTCAGCGACGCGCACTGAACCTTTTGCAGCTTACCTTGGACCAGGAGTCCAAACTGAGAAAGTAAGCGGACCCTTGCTTGTTTGCTCGCACTTTTCTGTGCTGATAGCGTGACAGTTGTACGTCTTATTTTATCAGCATCCGGGAATGTGTTCATGGTCGGTCCAACCCACCTTGTAAATAGCTGTGAGCTTGAAGTCTACCGCGTGCTTTCCTTGCTTTTTTTCTCACTCTTTCCGAAGGCAAAGGATTCTTCTTTGTCCAGGCGTGGCTCAACATCCTGGTGTTATTTCTGATTCAAAGTATGTAAAATGCTTTAGCTGTTCCTTCCTGTCATCGCTGATGTCCTCAAAGTTATGCTACAAGTTCGATTGTACGCCTTGTACCAGAGATCGAGGATCGTCCTCGCTTTCATGATTTCTGGTTACATGTGTGAAATCGCGGCCATGTCGATCATCATGGTTTTTCTTGGGGATAATGCACAACGTGCGTCTGCTGCTCGCACGATCTATTATTCATTCGACCAGACTAATCTTTGATACCCTGTGTTCCTCTACTTGAGCACAGTCGTGAACCAGATCCTACCGGGGTTTTATATCTGCGCAGATACCAAGGGTCCCTCGTTTTACCACCAGTACATAATCTGGCTGCCTGTGATCATGTACGACGGCGCGCTCTGCCTGCTCGCGCTGTGGCATGGCATCAGTCACTGGATATCAGGATACCGCGCAAAGCGAATAGATGGTGTGTACATCGCAGACGCGCTAATCAAGGGCAATGCAGTCTATTGTCTCTGGTACGTACTATCGCCCTGCTTCCTGCTTCTCTCGCCCTTGTTATCACCCACCGACTGAAGGCATTTTTGTTCACGATGCATTTGCCTACGATAGCATAGTACTGGCGTGTGTCGTCAGCGTCGTTGTTGCACGATATATTGGGGTACGTTCCTTTTCTTTCCCCCCCCTGGAGCCGAAACAAAGAAAAAAAAACGAGTTCTAATGCCGTGCTAGCCCAAGTGGTCGGAGATGTCCCAAGGATACCCAGTGACGATGGAAGCCATCGTCGGCTGTCGGCTGACACTTAACCTCCGACTGTTGTTGGTGCGCGAGGTGGAGACAGAGTACGGCGGCGATGTTTCCAACGATGCGCCATGGGACACGTTTGTGAACCCCTTGAGCACATGTCTGCGCGAGTTTTCATAACGTCGACGGACGCTTACGAATTTGCACGCTGGCTTCGGGGCCGGAGACGAGACAGGGCCTCGTCGATGCGCGACACGATTTCCGTTCCCCCCCCCCCTGGTAACGGGACGAAAGCGAGATGACGGGACGACGACGGACTGTTGGGTGACGTAATATTCCTTCTTTATGTTGTTTCTGATTTTCTTTTTGCTTTTCGACGCTTTCGTTCGTTCGTAGAGTGGAGTATATACACGCGAGGACTTGGACTTGGACTTGGACTCTTGATGGACTCGGACTTTTTTTTTTTCTTGTTTTCGCGCGTGCGTGTATGAATAGTAGACGACCCTTCTTCGAGCTTCGAGGATACTTATCTACACGGAGACCTGCTACTAATTATGTGACTTGTCGATGCTCTGTGTCGCCTTTTCGTGTTTATCTTCATCTTCGTCCACCGACGTGCGATCTAGTATCACTGCCTGGGATACAAGCCATGGATCGAAGAAGGCCCGTTGGTCCAGGAGGTAGACAGGGAACTGTTGCGTTGCAGTATGGCTTCGGGACGTTTGCAGTCCTCGCGTCAATTTCCCCAATGCGCCTGTTCGAGCAAGGACGGGCCTGGGTGCCATGCGGCGACCATCGACTAGCAAGGACTCGGCATTCTGCAGGCCGACTCTACGCTAGTAGTACGTAGCGCTGGGTAGCTAAAGAGGGTCACCAAATGGTACATAATTTAGTTATCTCGGTATGCAATAGAAAGCGTCTTTCGTGAATTCCCTTACACAGTCCGTTCCCGTAGTGCCTGAGTAGTTTCGGTCCTCGGGATAGTGTCCATCCACACGATTCCGCTCTCGGTCCACACGACCTCGTGACCTCGAAGGCCTAGACCGGCCCTGCGTATCAGTTTAACCCCCCTGCGTGTGATCCACGTGGGTCCTACGCCTTCCGAAACCACCATTCGGTTGTTTCAACATCAGAGATCACTAGACGAAGAGGGGAAAAGAAGGAATAAGCCCAACGGACGACATACGTGGCACGTTCACCTCCCTACTTACATTCGAGGTCACTCGTGCCAGCAGGGCGTTCGACAGAACTCGAAACTGTAGACGTGGGTACTGTTGAAGTGCCGACGACGCTTGCTAAAGAAGATGGGCGGATCTGAGTGATCGTCGCTCCGTCGCGGCGGCTTCGATACTCACAGTTGGGCTCCGTAACACCGTCTCGGCCGACGAGACCCATCTCGTTTGGAACGGGAGAGGCCGTGACGACGACGTGTCGCGAAGCAAGCATGAAAACGAGCGCCATCGACAAGACGCGAACGAGTAGGGTGGATTGCATGTCTTTGTAGCCGGATGACGTCGAAAGAAACATAAATTATGCACAGAATATGCGTCTAGCAGTTGGGCAGGGGAGGTGATTGTCGGACTTGTGTACCCTTTGAAACGGCGGACCGGGCTCTTATTCTGCACAGTGCTCCGCATCGTTCTTGAGCCGCCCTGCATGTGCACTGCCCGAGGCGTGATACACAGCACGGGGTATCGTCAGCTATCAAGGCGGCCAAGGGTCACCGAAAGGTGCTTGGGTGGTGCACTGCCTGACCCATCATCCATTCTCCCTCCGGGCTCCGTCGTCGCTAGCACAGAGTCCCGATAAAGCTGTCAAGGGGCCAAGTCCACAAAGTATCCGACCAAAGGGTTCCAATGTCACAGCCACCACGGAACTCAACTCGAGAATTCGGATACACGGTACCAGATCATCACAATGGGATTGGCATGGAAACTACGCCCATTTGTCTTTTCGAGTCGCGCACATCAACCATGCATGATGTTCGAGTAAAACGGGAAACTCGCCGCATGGGGCGGCGTGGATTCGGACGCAGACCATTTCTCCGGGTCTTTCGACTCGTTGCGAAATCACCGACGAGCTCCACACTGGGCCACGAGGTTGTAAGTGACCATGCGGTACGTTTGCCGAAGTGCACGTGTCACCGAGTGTGCACAATAACGTCGGTTGAAAAAGGTGTCAGTAGAACATCCGCGACGAGGTCATCCACGTGTGTTCAGGATGGTTAAGTTCCATCCTACGTGGATCTTGGACAAGCCAGGTGCGAAGGAAGGGGTATTTCGTGATTCACCATTTGTCCTCGAAACAGCCACAAAGAGGGACAGTGGAGGCTTGAGCATAGGTCTATAGATAAACAGTGGCAGCAACTGCGCATTGAGTCAGCGATCGCGGTTTCCTCTGCTGGCAACTTACGCAAGGCATTCTCGTGCTCGTACTCGAAACGATCGTTGGTCCTAGTTTCTCGGAGTCGCCCCCAAGCTCCCACCCGTTGTTTCTTCGTTGGCCTTCGCCCGATTCTGACCAGCCTTGAACAATGCGACGCCACCATCAGAGCGCTCAAACGGAACCTATGAGCGCGCGTGGCGAACGTGGCTGTGCGCCTGCTTTCATGAGAGCTCGCTGAAGACGCCGTCGGCTTAGCATGGCCGACCCGGTCGCACGGCTGGGGTGCATGCGTAATCCGAAGGACCTGATCGCGGCCTGCCTTGTGTGGATGAGCTTTCATGGTGGTACCATAAGGACCCCGCGGAGTGGACTTTATTGAACCAGGATCGGATGCAGTGCCGGGGAGTTCAGGAGGGGACAGAAAACATGGAGCTGACATCGAGTCAGAACAATGATCCTGGTTGTCCATGTCGACGCCTGCATGCTGCATAGACCTTTCTTGCTTGGTTCTTCGACAACATGGTTTGCGTACTGACACCGACTGGAGCCTAGAACGATGTCTATCCATCAGAGCCATTTTCTCATCAGCCTTGTTTTTGGGTGTGAAAAGGCCTCACAGCTCGCATCGATTAGCACATTTATCCCATGTCCACAATTTCTTCGGCAAAGGAAGCCAACAAGATTAACATAGTATACCGACAGAGTGGCATGGATTGCATGCGACTCATCTGTACAGTGCATGGAACCCAGTGACACTCGTCAGTTAGTACTCCTAACGCACGAAGCGCTGTGCTGGTGTAAGTCCTAAGCGTCGGGTAAAAACACTGGTCTTCGTGGTTGGGGCGTTGCGTGCTGTGATCTCCACACAGCATGATAGAGCGTGGACAGCCGAGGAAATGGCACCCGGAATATAAAACCAGGATGATTTAGGGCTGACGAGTCATAATCCCTCGAGATATAGACGCCCTTTGGCAGAGTCATTTAGACCATCCACCTACCCAAACATGCAACTTGCCTTCTTGTCTCAAATCATGACGATCACATTCATACTTGCCTCGCGGCTTGCGGGCGCATCTCCAATCTCTGGCTCAGGCTGCCCCTCCTCGGCCGATGGAAAGCTTGACTGTAAGCATCTAAACAACATGCCAGTGCAAAGGTGTTTCTCCAGACTCACTCCACTTACATAGCAAATGATGGTCTTGAGGCCACATGCGCATATTTATGAAAGAGTGTACTGTGAATAAGAACGGCGAGGGAAACGGGCTCTCCAGAGCACAATAACACCACCTAACATGGGGTAACTCCGAGCTACCACAGTTCGGGGTAATGCAGTAGGATTCCGCTGTATATAAAAAGGGTGACATCGTACGTTGCCGGGTCCATTTATATGATAACGCTTGCCTCGAATAGCCAATCATTGCTGCCACCCATGCTCACGTTGTCCATGCTTGGGATGGGGTTTCGCGTTTCTCTGGTGGACGAGTAGAATACACCTCGTTCACTGGAGTACTCAAGCCTAGTTTCCAGGAGCGGTCCCTCAGTCTAGTGCTCCACGGTCTACATGAATCGAATAATTCGGATTATATAGGATGGGCTATTCAGCGTAGGTGAGGTGGGGGAAGGGAGCGCACATGATGGGCTACGAGATGAGTACTATGTGCTTTGGCCACCTTCTCGACACCACTGTCACGGCATGGTTCCAAGCTGATACACGCAGGAACGAGTAGATACGAAGACCGAGTGGTTCGCATGGTCCGGGAGGAAGGAAAAGGTGTTGGTGCAAATGTGAGGGCGACCGTGACGTGTAGTCAGGCTGAGGACCGTTTCGAAGCGGTGTGAATCATCTCAGGACAGCAGGACCATGAGGAAAATGCAGCGAACGACATGATGTTGGGATGGAAGTAGCCGACAAGAAGAGTACAGTATTATGCTAGCCAACGCTGGTCGTCTCACGTATACACCTCGCACAACATACTCGTTGGCGTTTGTCAATACGATAAATATTCAAGCTCAAGTATGGGACACGGCTAACTTGAAATGTTGTAATGTTTGTCTTGGACGTGAATCACAAGGTAGAGTATACTTCGTCATTGCATCCAAACGTTCACTGCTACCACATCCACCGGGCCTCTTCCACCTCATCGCGCTGGATCCTTGCTTGGTACGCCGCCTCTCTTCACGCCTGCCCGCGTGGACGCTCTGATTGTAAACACCCTTTGCTAGCATGGCACCATCCGACTCTGGCATCTCGAGAATCCATTTACCCCCCCCCCCCGCGAGCGAATTAGGATCAAGTGCCAAGAGGCGGGATACGGGTGTCACGGAATCTCCCTCCGCGATCGGCCCGACGGGTCCATCCTTTCCTGAGTCTGCACGTCTCCATAGCCGAAGCGCTGACTCAAGACTGGGTCGCAAAGGCCCTCGATGTCCGCTCAGAAGACCCCGAGCGCGTCCCTCGTGCCCACGACGCCTTCACATGTCCAAGCTCCGTTTCACAATCGGACATATTGTCATGCAGTGTGTTGACGCGCCTGACTGCGACGGGAGCGACGTCACAGCTGGTCGCAAAGGCTGTGGAATGACTCATGCGTGTTTGAGCCCCCTGCGTCTGCTGACTCATTAGTGGAAGTTCACCTTTACACAGGTGATCCTATCAAGTACGAGATGCCCAGGGGGCTTGAAGACCATATCAACGGGGTAAGCGAGTACCAATCAAGCTGTGATGGCCTAGATGACTGATTTCTCTTCATGCCAGATCTTCAAATTCAAGGCGATAGCAAGGGGGTCGGGTTTGGATCAGATGCAAGCAATGAACTAGTCCACTGCCCTTGAGACCTGAGTCCCAGGAGCTTCAAAAAGGCCGGTGATAGGATCATTGCGCTGGATTTCGGGGCGACGTGCTTGATGTCTCCAGCCTTTCTCTTTCCCCTCACAGCGCCATGATCAACTTACCTCCTTTTGGAACGGATCGTGTAGGTGAGCTCAACAGCTTTGCATCTCTATCTTGAATTCACGTCACTGCTGATACAGGGCCTCCGTGGAGTGTCGCCAAGCGTACGCAGGACTAATACGTCGCTGTTTTCGCGTCTTTATCGCGTATCTTCCACTGTATACCAAGCGTCTCCCGATCGTAACCGTCGCTCCAGGGAAAATGTTTCTTCCAAGCAGAAGTAAGCTCTGACATCATCCTATTCCAAGGTTCGTCGTCGTGGCAAGCTATCCAGACAAGTGACCTAGTTCGCCTAACGGTGGACCTGAATCGACCCGGGTCTCATTTATTCGTGCAGAACACAGAAGTCTCATCGAAGTCTGGGTTATCGCTGACACTATGTATGTGCTCTTTTTCGCTACGCTGTTGCTTGGTTTAGACTATGCCTGGGGTGCATCACATGTTCGATGGCTCATCTCACCGAGACATGCGTCAATACATCATCCTCATGATCTAATACGGGGCTATCCTTGCGATAGAAAACAGACATGATGGTCATGTCGGGGGCCTTAGAACTTTGCGTCTACCTCTCGGACAGTGCCATCCACGAACGGCCAATCGTTGTATCCAAACGGCGTCATGTTTCCTGGTAGGTAAAACTTTGACCCGTCCGAGGGTGTCAGAGGTAAGTTCTTCTGCAATCGAACCGGGAGATCGGGCTGAGTCGTCAAAGCCAGCGGATCAGCAAGAAGTACTAAACCACAAGTGGCGCTCACGTTCGACGTATACGCCCGTCCAAAGGCGATGAGCCCGCCTTTGTCCTCTGCTGTGTGCAATGCTGTTTCGCGAGTATGCCCACCGGCTGATATGAATACCCGATCTGCACTGCCATCACCCCCATTCCATATCTCTCGCAAAAAATCATTGCTTTGGTTCGCAATCGCGGCCGGATCCGAACCAAAGTCCAGTTCCAGACGGGACTCGACTGCATGGAGGTATGCCAACTTGGGATGCTTGTCGCGGAGCGCGGTAGCGAGATACGTAAAAGTAGGGCGCGGGTCCGGCATCTTCATGTCTACAGACCCGTGTAGAATGAGCACAATAGCCTCGCAGGTCGGTTCGAGGACACTTGCCTTGAAAAGAACTCCAGGGACTGATACGAAAACCAACTCGGTCTGCGCCCACGATATCCACGACGGCATCGACGATCGCCCGTGCAAATCGCGTTCGGCCTTGTTCGTCCCCACCCCACCTGTCCGTGCGTACGTTGGATACCGACTGAAGGAACTGGTCTACGAGGTGACCGTTTGCGCCGTGTATCTCCACTCCATCAAATCCGGCGCCGTGGACGGCGTTGTTCGCCGCATGCGCATACGCGGCGATGTAACCATTGATCTCAGCCTCAGTCAACGCGCGGGATGGCCGCGACCTGCCAGTCAACGCAATGGGTGATGCGGAGACATATGGCAAGGGGGGATCCTGCTTCTCTAGGAAATCAGTTTCGGCGGCGCGACCCATCGCCCAGAGCTGAAGAAAGATGTACGACCCCTTGGCGTGGACCGCGTCCGTGACCTACGGGGGCACCACGCCGCAGCATGAGCTCTTCAACACGAACGCGAGAGAAAGGTGCCGCTGTACCTTTTTCCAACCTTGGATGTGTGTGTCGGTGTAGATGCCCGGGAGGTGCCCGCATCCTCCTGCATGTCGGGAAATGACGGTGGCTTCTGTGATGAGTAAGCTCCCCGGTGTGGACCCGCGCTGAGCATAGTAGGATGCTTGTTGAGGGCCGGGGACGTGGGAAGCGTGTGCACGAAAGCGGGTCATCGGGGCAAGCACGACGCGATGTTGGAGAGGCAACCGACCAACCTGAATGGGCTTGAAGAGTGCGAACGTCTGTTGTGTGCCAGACCCCATGGCTGGCGTTGGCGAGATGGAGTCGAGCACTTGTACCGCGGTGAAGGTTGAATTACGAGTCGACGTGCGATGCCCACACAATTTATAGTCACTAGGAGGCTCGTATTGGTCCGGAAAGGGGTGCTCCCGTCCTCCATCCGAGGGGATGTGTAAGGTGCTCAATGCATGTTCTAGGGATCCGATGATTACCGCCGTTCTAGTAGATGACCGGGGCACTGCAGTCTGTAGTACGGCCCAGCCTCACAATAGATGGTACCTGGGACAATGTTCCTGGGTCCATTACTCCGGCTCGGCCGAGACAAGAGCTAGAGCGAATTAACAAGAGGCCCGGTGGTCTACCCTCTTTACACACCTGCTTGGTGACGACTCGTCATTTGCACAGTCTGGTCTTGCAAGGATCCGTCCAAGGCACGGTGGTGATAGCTAGCAATTGCACGGAGAATAACTTGAAGGTAGACAGCTGGTCCCACGTCGCACTGAGGGTGCTCCCGGGTTACCGGTCCATTTCTATTCAGCTGATCCGTGATGGTCGCACTTGACAGACCCCATTGCGTTCCTATCAACTCCAAATGCTTTGCGGGAGGATGTGCGTGTGCACCGCCCACTCTCGAGCACACCGCGACGCTAGCGTCACTATCATGGCATAGCGAGGTGACCTAGGTCCGTCCACAGTAGCAGGGGCTTGATGCACTACTGCCGTCGGTTTAGATGGACTGGACTCTAGCCTAGCGAGCCACCGTCACTGTGAAGAACTTTTGGTGCCCGAACGCATGGTTGTTGGCCTGCATTCTTCGACCGGTTGACTACTTGCTTCTAAGGGAATTACCAGACCACCATGATCCTCATCTCATGTTGTAGAGGCCCCCTGGGAAATGCGTTAGCATCATTGGCGATGCAGTGAGGGTGTCCTGTGCGACAGACCAACAAGATCTCGTTCCCTTGCGGCGTCATTGATGAAGTAAACGCAGACCAAGATCATCCGCCCTTTTGCTCCCCTAGTATCATGGCTTTGGTGTGGTCGCGAGATGATGGATCGCAAGCTGTAGACGAGAAATCAGAAGTCGGATTCTGATGTGGTGACTAGCAGAGGGTCTCGCTCACGAGTTCGTACGGGACAAGGCGAGGACTCGTAGTAACTGGAAGCATGAGAAGTGGAGTATCTGCTTGTTTGGACATTTCCGGGTCCCGGGAGGCAAGACACTTTAGTAATTGTGTTCACACAGACAATTATTAAGGGATTATTTTGCTATTCTCAGGCTATTATGTGACCTTATGTTAGTGATTATTTTCAGGCTGAGTTCAAACTCTATATGGGCTGAGACCATGCTGAACACTGGCTCAATCTGTAGTACTCAGCTGTGGTGCAAAGTCCACACTTGAGACTCCATCAAAGAGTCCAAACATTGAGCATACCAGGGTTCTTAGAAGTACAAATAGTTGATAAGGTCAATGTAACAGCTGTTATCATACACTGAGCAACAAAACTGTTGCAATGTTTGGGTAATTTGTAGTGTGGGCAGTGTAACATGGCAGAGTGTGGGAATCATGCTCGGTCCTAGTGATCCAAAATATAATAGACACCCTTGGCTATCTATAGCACCTTGGATCATGTGATATGGCCAAATATAGCAGGAGGTGTGGCTATTTTAAGGTGGTCATGTTATTGCAACAGTCTTGTTGCTGACATTAGGGATATCATAAATTAGTATGAAGTATACCCTCCTTTGGCTTTAATGACCTCCTGAACCCTTCTAGGCATGCTCTCAATCAACCTTTGACACTCTGCCACCTCTATCCTCTCCCACTCTACCTGTACTCTCTCCCAAAGTTCAGTACATAATCCCCTTTGCTGGCTCTAGGTACTCTGCTAGCCTTCTTTTGAGAAGAAACCATAGATGTTCTATGAGATTAAGGTCTGGAGACTGATCTGGCCACACCATGACCTCAAATCCATGCTCAGCAAACCACTGTTTGGCCCTTTTGCTAGTGTGCTTGGGGTCATTGTCTTGTTGAAAAACAACATTATCTGGAGTTTTGCCATAATCCTCCAAGGTTTGTTGGAGTTCTTCCTCCAAAATCTGTATGTAAAGGTCAGTATCCATCCTACCATCAATCTTGCATGGGATGCCAACCCCTTCCCATGTCATACAGCCCCACATCATCAGAGAACCTCTCCCAAACTTTACTGTCTCTTGTACCAATCTGTCACTGAGGCCCTCTCCTGCCTTTCTCCATGTCCACCTCTTGCCATCTGACCCAATATGATTGATCCTGGTCTCATCTGACCATACAACTCTCTTCCAGTCCTCCACAGTCCAGTGTTGGTGACTCTCTGCAAAGTCTAGTCTGGCCTTCCTATGAGTAGAGGTAAGGTGAGGGCATTTCTTCTTCACTACAGCCTTCATGCCTGCTTTCCTTAAGTGGAAATGAACAGTCTGGGGTGAGAGGGTGTGGTTCTTGACATCCTGGAGAGTTTTGGTAACCTGAACTGCATTTTCAGCCTTTCCAGTTCTAATAAGATGAATAGCATGACATATATCAGCAGGTGTTATAAGTGTAGGACAACCACCAGAAGACCTAGCCAGGTCAGGACAGTATTTGGAGCAAATTCTACTAATGGCAGAGTGGTGGACACCAGTAGAATCAGATACAGTGGCTCAAATAAGTGTCTCAATGTTAGGGCATTTTAGAAAGACTTGACATTTGCAAAAGAACTAAAATGTATCAGCTCTAACCCTTGCAGGGTCATAAATAGCCCTGACCCCTGCCCTGAAGATGAGCCCTTAGTCATGTGATTTGATTGCCATAGGATTGAGATATAACCATTTCAAAATGACATGTCATTAAGACACTTATTTGATCCTGATGTTATCAGTCATCATTTGGTAAATAACATAATGTTCTGATGGATGCTGTGCTTCAACCCTGTCTCATTATGTAACTTACATAATCCTGAGCACTATAAAGGGCAGAGACTCTATCCAGTTAACCCTACTTTACCATGAAGCCCATTTCTACTTCTGCTAGAGCCAATATCCTCTTTATCTCTGAATCTGGCCTTTCTACTAGGAAGATATCCTCCCAAACTGGTCTAGGGAAGTCTACTGTGGCCAGGGTTATCAAAGAGATTCATCCAAGCAAGGAAAACATCAAATTAGGCCCTCCTTCCAAGCTTTTGTTACATAGGGCATACCTTGAGTGACTGAGACTAAGATCCAACAGGCAGGATGCTCATGAAGAGGTACAACTCAGCCTGAAGGGACGAAGGACTATACATTCTTGCAAATAGACTAAGGGACTGAAGGCCTGAGGAAGGTGATGAAGGACTGAGGGCCTGAGGAGGCAGACGAGGGACTGAAGGGACTTAAGAGTATGCATAGATTGCACAGATTGAGAATGTGGTACAAGATGATAAACAAGGGTTTATATACTCAAAGGTGAAGCACACGGACCAAGCGGTGCAAGGAAAGAACGTGTTACGTTTGGCGCGGGTAGCGTCGAACGTAGACTCAAGGGCCTCTGCGTGGTTCGGTGGTTCAGTGGTGGACCGCAAGGACTAAGTCGCTTAGCGGGTTCGGTGTCTGCCTCACTAGGATATGGTGGTCGCTAGGAGGGTTCGAGGTAAGCCGTAAGGACGAAGGTCACTTAACGGGTTCTGGGTAACCGCACTAGGACTGTGTCACTAGGCGGGTCTGGGGGTTCGGGGGAGTCCGCGAGAGACTAAGGTCGCTTGCGGGTTCGATGGTATCTTCCTAGGAGCAGCGCTCGCTAGGTGGGCAAGGAAGTCCGAGGTAATGAGGCTAGGATTGAGTAAGACTAGCTTAGGGAATACAGGCCTAAGTACTCGGGTTTATATAGGTAGCTGGAATGCGCACAGACCAAGCTGTGTCGATAGCATATTAGAGATAAGAGGTCATAGAGGATGAGTCAATGGGAAAAGGATGACGAAGCATGGGTAATCAAGCTGAGTCAATGAGAAAAAGAAGCAAGGTATGACAAGAATGAAATGAGTCAATGAGAAAGAGAAGCAAGGTATGACAAAGATGAAATGAGTCAATGAGAAGAGAAGAAGGCCATGGAATGGAAGAGAAGTCTCGTGTGTAAGACACAATGACTCAACAGAAATGGCGTCCATGTGATGCGCGATGTGACTGGGTGAAGGTGCAAGGAAAAGTGAAGCGTGTGAAGAGGAAGAAAAAGGAATCGTAACAGAGGGACAGTTTGGAGAGCAACGTGCGAGTACTGGGCAGTGACCTGGTGGTCTCTACAAAGTTGACATGGCTGCCTAGCATGCACGCTGATGGCTTCAGAATGATGGCTTTTACCGGGTGCCTCAAAATTGCCTTCTTGCGTCCACCCTTGTCGAGCCAAACCATGGCACACGTGGGTGTTTGCTGTCGTCCCCTACTTGATCCCCTCTTGCGGTCATCAAACACTGTCATCCTGAGTTGTCGATTGTAGACACTAAGCGCCTGGATGACCCGCTCTGCTAATCAAGATGATGCAAGCACTGACAGAGATGATTCAAATGCTGCCCGTGCAATCAGTCATGATTGGGAATCTGAGTCGACGCATACAACGATCCTTTCCGTTCATCTGATCGGGCGATTCAAGGACTGTTCAATTTAATGCATACTTGAACTGCCTGCAGAAGGTAGTGTCCAGCATGATTCAGCCATTCCCTGCAAATTCACCGCCGGTGGCCACCACTACCGGTCTGGTACCAAGAGGTGACATTGGGTCTGGAACATGTTCTTGCTATCAAGGATCCTTTCCTTGGAAGTCTGCATGGGCTGGACATTGATCGTGTAGGAAAAAGTGTCCTCACCATCAGCCTGTGACCCGGAACCGCTCCAGGCGAACCCGGCCGAGGGTGTGGATGTGGAAATCCTGTTAGAAAGGGATGTGAATACGATCTGAATCAGAATGCAGTACGACACCTCAACGTGAAGTGACGACAAGATGCACAAGAACACCCCGACCGGAACACGAACGCGCCCCAAGTTGCTGAACACCATCCCTCTTCACCGCCGAACCTCCTTGGCCGATGCGAGGCTGAGATTTGCCACACCGCTTGCTCTATTCCCGTGTGCAGCCAGGATAGTGCCTCGTGTGAGCTGCACCAGGCTAGCTGTGTGATCCATCATTCCTCGTATGCTTGACCTGGTACTGCGGATAACGTATATCATGTTCTCACGCACCAGATAAAAATACAATCACTGCACTCGCAGTCGAGTACGTCAGATCTTGATGCAACCCAATGCCACCATCGTGCAAAATTAAGAGCAAGCCTGAGCAGAATTGGTGTCATTAGATAAGCAAACACATCGAGTGAAGTTGGCAGGGACTCAACTTGGGATCCCCAAATTTAGAGACTGGCTCAGTCAGCACTTGATCATGATTGGTGTGCGCTCAGGACCAATGGGGACAGAGCGCAAAGAATCAGCGTGTCTGATTATTATCTGTCATGTGACAATTGAGATGTATGGCTCTGGGTTGCTAGTCTGTACGCACATCTGTCAAGCACTCCTCTCCGAATATAAGAGCTGACCAGGTCCCGTAGACAGTATGGGTGGAGGCGGATAATGGAGGCGGGTCAGGGCATCGTCGCGGAAGCAGAACTCACCACCGAAATGATCGGAGACTTGAGATATATGTTTGTACATCGACAAATGCAAACAGTTGGAAACAAACGTTGAACGCCGTCGCATGCTATTTGATACTGCACCAGTTATTAAGTTGGGGCAAGAAGTTGCATTCCGCCCATATATACACACTGACCCGTTTTCTTCACAGAAATCTTTCATCGGGTGACCGTCGCTAGGTTTGCTTGCCAGGCGAGGACTTTTGAACATCATCAACTTGGGTTTATCTTACATGCTTAGTTATCCCATATTTATCAACGGAAATGTTGTACGTGTGCTCAATCATACTGGTCCCTTTCACCAGGATCTCCTCCAAAGGTGGTGACATCCTTGATGCCGTAGGTATGCAGCAGGGCTGAAATATCCCCTAATCTCACAAATCAGGTTCAATCAAGAGACCGGCCTGCTTCTGCATATCCAGCTGAATGCCGTAGATCAACCAATCTGTTCAGTTCTCATCGGAAGTGGGAGCGTTCCCCACCCTCACAGTTGGTCTGTTGTCGGTGAGTTTTGTCGTGCTAATGCCCAGGGTACCATTGACATTTGCTCGTAGTTGGACACTGATTGGTGACGTTCAACCAAGTGACCACCATGAGCCTAGCTGCTGACCCAACATCTCACGCGGAAGACCAACCTGAGGCCTGACTGATATAAACCTTTCATTCTAGTTCATAGCATCACGAGAACAGCGTAATGAATGGATTGATCCCACATTGCCACGCACCACTCCACAGGCGTGCGCCACGAATAGCAATGTTGTTCGCCATCAGGGCCCAAAATCATTCTCTACATGAGTTAGTCAAGCAGAACGTATATGGGCAAGTCACACCTTGCGCTGAGGTTCTGCAGGCGATCAAGGTTTTCAGTTTCAAAGGGAGTGTCCCTGAGTGTTACGACCAGTGAGCACTGGCACTGTGGGCCAACGATACCGTCACTGCTGATTACCTCATAGCCCTGCCACACAAGGTCTGCTCATTTACCACTGGCACTGTGGGCCAACGATACCATCACTGCTGATTACCTCATAGCCCTGCCACACAAGGTCCACTCATTTACCGCAGGAGTTGACAGCTATCTGGTAGTCATCAGAAAGATAGAACTAAAGGTAAATGCACCGTCCCCGGCTCCTATATATGTATTTCGTCGACGACTCACTCTCCCATCATTTTACGATTGCTAAAACATGCCTTGTATCCTTCATGTCCTCCGACATACAGTCTGCTCTGGAGTTGCTCCAGGGAAACAACTACATGTCTCGTACAGCCTCTCATCACTGCATGCAAAATTATTAACCTTATTGACCATTGTAGTCATGACAGTCAGTGTGGTGGGATACGACTATGGTACATCCTTTGTTCCTTTCCACTTCTTTTCCACTTAGAATACAATTATCCTACAGCCTTGACCTTTTCAAGAGAGGTATTTCGGTCTATACTGCAGTGAATCTGCACAACTCATTCCCTCTCCAACCATGTCGAAAGGTAGACTATATCTGGGTATGGATGTTACAACCATTGAGCAGGTCTTATGTCATTGACATTTTTCAGTGTCACAATTGGGGCCTTGGCACCATCTTATTCATTCTTGTGCGTATGGCAACCCCTCAACCCCCTGCTTTGCTTCAACCAGCAGCTTCAATAGGTTCGCTATGTTGGCCTTTGCCAGACCATGTAGGTCCACAGTCATCATCCCCGTTGCGCTACATGCTCACCCTAATGTGATGCTAAAGTCTTGAAGCACTCGGTACGATTAGCGCTACAAATAATGGTGTAGATCAGACTGATCAGGCATCCGCCCTATGTATAGTTGGCTCTTCGTTCTTACCAGGACCTGCCAAAGTAAGTGTTTTGCATCACATCTAACTGCTAGCATGGCTGAGGGGCACATTCTGACCAGACATATGCATCCAGTATCTTGATCAGACGAGTAGTATTGACAATTAACTAGGTGTACGCACACCACTCTCTACAATGTGGATGAGATAATGCATAACTTTTCAAAGGTAATACAACCTACCTAGCCGAAACATGGATATTTCCTGTATTTCTTGCAACAGCCGATCGTGAGTCGCCGTGTATGGATCACATACTCCACACTGAATGGATTTCGATTGCAGTAACAATGATCCTACGTGTTTATGCAATGTGGAATCGATCCAGAACCATTCTTTTCATCTTGCTGTTAATTCTTACAGCACAAGTTATCATTTCATATACAATAATAGTGATGTATGACGTCCTCGGTGGCCATCTATCAGGTGCGTCTCAGGACGAGATATTAGCATCCGTATGGTGGACACCTTTTCATTTCCCATTTTCTAGCTACTATTGTCCACATTCAAGATCTCGCGTATTGTGATCCTGCGTTAAACATTCCATGGTCTCTCTATTCGTATCTTAAAGCAACTCCGCGCTTCACCCTTGCCGTTCTACTTGTTATTCTTGTTCTTATTCGGGCCTCGAAGGAGTCGATCGAGATGTACAAAGCGACGAAGCAATGGCAACCTAATCGATATATCAAACTCTTCATCCAGGACGGCATCCTTTACTTCTTCGTGTAAGCCTCCTCTTATAGACCAGGCCAATTACATCATTCTGATTCTTCTAGGAACGTGTTTTATAACGTCATTGGCATTGTTGAGAAAGGGATTGTCTCCAACAGTCCTGCCGCCCTCTCGAGTTTGGTTTCGGTCGCACTCCTACACGTGGTAATGCCCCGGTTCATCATCAGCGTACGCGAGCTGTATGACGATGACTGCCGTGGCGGGTTGTGTGGGATTGACAGCGGGTTCGGGATACAGTCGCGTCGCATGGCTAGTCAAAATGCGACGGTGTCCACGATCGCATTTGCGGAAGTTGTGCTGGGGCAAGACCACGTAGTGGAGAGAAACACAGAGGATCCGGAGGATACTCGATTGGTATATAGGGATCGTGCAGGTCAGGCCTGAGCGAGAACCATTGTCGGGGGGTGGGACTGATATCGAGGGCTGCGCTATTAGAGTTGTTCTCTTGGAACGCGACTGAGATATTTATTTACCTATGCAGCCGTTCTTGTCCTGAAACTTTGTCGTGTACCAATCCATGTATTTGCCTCAGTATCCGTGCGTGGAATGGGCCCCGGTGCGGTTGTCCTCTCCGCACGCCTCATGACAATCTGACTTTGACTCGGACCAAAGACGATTCGTTGGCCTGTTACTAGTCCCATCTTGCACGTATTCCGCTGGTGCGTCATCGTCGATATCGCATATGGGTGGATTCTTAGCATGGGTGCTATTAAGTGCGTATCAGATCTGGCGAATGAACACCCGTTCCCTCCAGGCCGAGACGCGGCTTGAGTCACAGTTCAGGTACATTGACGTCGCCAAGTTTATTGATCATCTTACTATCTGCTGATCGCTGGTCTGTCTGAGTCTCCGCTGGAGAACGATCATGAGAGTAGATTGTCGTGTTCTCCTTCAATTTAACTACCTTGCGTCGGGACTTGTCCTACTGCTCGCCCGCACATTGGCGTTCGTGTCATTTCTTCCGTAGGTTTGTCATCGCGAGATGAATGTCTATCGCAGCTTTCCCTCTTCAAGCTGGGCTTCCATTCGTCTCAATCGTCTACATCTGCGGTTGCCCTCTCGCGCCCATCGGGCCACCTCCGGATGCTTGTGGTAGCGTGTTCTGTCCTTTTCATCACGTCTCTCGCACTGAACAAGCTGTGTGAACAGGGAAATTTCCTCCGAATGCGCTTCATCGCTATCGGTGTGGGAACCCCCTTCGCCCTCCATGAAGGATATGGGCTATACGTGATTAATGATCTGGGAATGTGCGTGTCAGGACGCTCGTTGCAGAGCAAATGTATCACCGAATACGGAAGGGTGGTCGGGCTGTGTTTGCGCACATGCGGGCACTGTCTACCAGTCAGTGGCAAACAAACGCAGAAACTCTGCCTGGTCACCTGTGAAACAATTGCATTCGCGACAGTAGACAGCAGAAAGATACGCTGAAAGAACGGATTGTGCGAGTTAGGAGTTGTTGGGGATAGGTGTTGCTATTTGCGAGAAGAAATATCGATGTATGGTAATCACTTGCAGAGATTTAGCAGGTTTGTGATTCCGACGAAGGGGTTGTCGGGCGAACAGCTCATCTGCTATTATACATCGTTTGCTATGCACCCGATGGAGATGTAAACCACCACCACTAACCAACACGGTAGAGAAAACAAGGCCCCTTACTGAGAGAACGAGGACTCGACTGGATAGGGACATCGTTCCGCCTGTGATGGGCGCTGATAGCCTACTACGCCCCGATGTGTAAGCGGTGTGGGCAACGCTATCATCCTCTGTGTCTGCGACAGAGGAATAAAATTTGCATGCATGATTCGACCCCCAGCGCTGATCCCGGAAAGTCCCACGTGCTGCCGATACCGGGTGGTCACCGATGTTGTTAGTCTAAACCATCCATTACAAATACTTTTATTCGTCCTAATCTTCTAACCAGGGAACTCGGACAGAACGATCGCATCGCGTTCCTACAAGAGACAATCATCGACGGATGTCACAGTGGCTGTCCCGAGTATCAAGCGTACTGAAGTGTGGCGTTGATATCTTCGTGGGGAATCTTCCACGGTTATTTGGAGACGCTCAGGGAACTTGTCGTTGTGATGGAAGCATGGGACCTGGAATCCCTACCAATTTACTTTTCTGAGCACTACAAAGGGATTGGCATCTCCTAGAGCCAAATGCCTAGTAGTAGCGCTATCGGTGGGGTCAGAGCAGTCGCTTGTATGTGCAATACGGACGACGCACGCGTAGAGCATTCTGGACGCTTGGTTTGAGAATGACACAGGGGCATTAGGGAATTTCAGCGCGTGCGTGAGCGCGACCCTCCAAGATTCTGAGGGGTATCATCAATGCATTAGTGTTGTTTGGCGTGCGTCCTGTCACCGAGTAGCGTCGGTGGTCGGCTGTCATAGACGTTAGGTGTCTTGTCTCACTGAAGTGATTCGACGCACACAAGCAATGGATATATCGTGCCCTCGTGACTGCAGCAATCAGACTCGGAGGAACAATGATGGGCTGCCTCCAGTCTCCGTTGTCCCCGCCGGTGCCCGAAAATATGTTTGCAATCGCTACATCCCTTGCAACTGGCGACCTGAGCGAGTTTGTTACCTTGGATGTAATTTAATGCAAGCATGGGAGACACTGTGAACATCGCTGCACACGTAGAATTGCCAGAGGGAAATCAGATGATGCAATGCGAGATCGTAGACCGGAGCATCAGGGGGACATCCGTGTATCCAAAATGGAACCATTAGCTACGTTCCAGAGGGCGATGCTGAGTCGGTGGAAAACGCAACACGGAGACAAACGAGCAAAAGCCCGGCTTCAGCGGGGAAAGTTGCGGTGCCCATTCCACTCGTGATAGTGAACACAAGGGGAAACGTGACAGGCGTATATATGCGGGGGAGCAGTAGTGATGGCACAGAAGGTAGTAGTGAGAGAGGACGACAATGAACCCTTTCGATGGTGCTCACGAAGAGACAAACCAGAGAACAGGGCTAGCAAGATAGTCAGTGAATCCTCCATAACTAGCAGACGGTGCGTCTCTTATGGATAGTAAAAAGCTGAGGTTAAGCAAATAGAAGGTAAGACGCAAAAAAATCCGTATGTAGTAGAGAGGGTGGGTGGAGTGGGTTTGTGCATCGCTTTATCTAGAAAGTTCTGACTTAGCTCCCAAACCCGGCCTCAAACAGCCCTCGGACACCTGAGAGTCCCATCAGAAACCACCTATATGTGACACCGATGGTTACGCACCAGTGGAATACGCGCATAATGGAACTGGCGGCAGGCCGATGAACAATTATTGGTTGCCTTTGGACATCGCGCGGTCGGACGCAAAAAAGTGCGAAAGAATGATGGACGGCGGTGGGGAGAGTGTGATGGGGCAAGAGCGCGAAGTGCTCACCGGGCGTAAACGGCTGCACGAGCACAGCCAGAGGTGCGAGCTGCAGGGCGGGCCGCGAGTGGGAAACATTGCTGCAAGAACCTGTGGGCCAGTGTGTAGTTGCGCTCGAGGGTGTAGAGACCGCTGCGAGGCCCCAAGAACCGAGACCGCACAGAGCCAGGGTTGGAGGCAGGATGTGGGTTCGACGAACAGAACGACTGAGTGGTGCGGCGAGCGTGGCGGCGGCGCGAGAGGGACAGCTATAACCATTTGACTCGTTGCAAGACTGGCAAATCGGTACAAAACAAGCGTTCAGAACAGAACAAGAACGGCTGCATAGGTAAATACATATCTCAATCGCGTCCCAAGAAAATAATACCATCTTCCTTCTATTGCATTGACACAGCCCTCGACGTCAGCCCACCCCTCAACAACGGGACTCACTTCAAGTTAAGCCTGACTTGCACTATTCCTGTCCACCAATTGAATCCCATCCGGATCCTCTCCGTTTCCTTCTGAGGTTGGGACCTGCTCTTGTGCGCCACCCGCAAACGCGATCGCAGATACCATCGCACTTCGACTGGCCGTGTGACGCGACCCTATTCCGAACCCACTGTCGATCCCGCAAGCTCCACCACAGTAGTCATGGTCGTACAGTTCGCGTGCGCTGATAATGAACCGTGGCATGATGACGTATAGGAGTGTGAGTGGAACGGGATCCAGGAGGAGCATGGCAACATCGTTCGATGTAATCCAGTCATGAAGGAGTCCGTAAGAGATACAGTAAAACACATTCCTAGGAAAAGAAAAATCAAGTCGTATCACAAAGCACTGGTCTTCGTCAAAGAAGGAGCGCACCCGAATCAGTGCAGATACCGCTGTACGAGCACGAAGATTACCGGCCTGGTTCATGTACAAGTACGTTGTCTATTGATGCCCTGGGTGCAACCTCATCAAATGTGTTAGGCATCCGCCGGACACGAACACACTTCTTATTGGCCCGTGATAAATCGAACCGATGGCACCCATTGTTCTTCCATCTGAGTCAATCGTCGACCGTGTCGTCCTGCTATACCCTTTCGGTGATGCACGACATCGGGAACCAGCATGCATTTGGAACATTCTCTTCGTGCCGTGGGATGTAGCGGGCTAATGTGTGTCGTCCGTCGTCCGGCCAATTTCTCGTTCCTCTTCGTTACATATTATTCAGGTCGATCACACAACGTGCCACTGGGCGCTAGATGATCGCGGCTGTATCGTGGAATGATAATCGTCCGCGCAACCAAGTCGAAGTCAACCCATATCCACTGCTAGTACGCGGGATTGTAACACCGAGTCGTACGCCGATTGGCATTTTCCGCGATTCAGGACCATGACCAAGCGTACGCAGCTTTCACCTGAATTCTGGGAGGAAAAAATAGATAAAGGCACACGTCCAACGACAAGACGGGGCTACTACACCGAGGGAAATTGACAAAATAGTAAGCCTTAAATCAGAACAGAACAAGAATGGCTACGTAGGTAAATAAATCTCTCGGTCGCATTCCAGGAAAAAATACCATCCCCCTACCGTACAGGGCTCGACATCAATCCCACCCTTCAACAATGGTTCTCGCTCAGGCTCAAGCCTGACTTGCGCTGTTCCTGTCCACCAATTGGATCGCATCCGGATCCTCTGCATTTCCCTCCGCCGCTTGCTCCTGCTCCTGTGCGTCTCCCGCAAACGCGATGGCGGACACCACCGCGTTTTGACTAGCAGTATGACCTGACCTTCTTCCGAACCCACTGTCGATCCCGTACAACCCACCATGGGAGTCACGCTCATACAGCTCGCGCACGCTGATGATGAACCGAGGCATTGCGAGGCATAGAAGTGTGGACGGAACCGTTTCCTGGAAGAGTATAATAAAATCGTTGCGAATAATCTGGTCTGTAATGATGGAGAGATTGTAGAACAAGTGCCTGGAAGGGAAAATGCATGAAATTGGGTTCGTCGCAGACAAATTGAGGCAATGTGGTGGCAGCAAATAAAAAACGTGGTGGGGAGGGGGACGCACAGAGTGAAGTAGAGGATGCCGTCCTTGATGAAGAGTTCGATATATCGATTAAGTTGCCATCGCTTCGTTGCTCTGTACATGGCGACCGATTCCTTCAAGGCCCGAGTAAGAGCAAGAACAAAAAGTAGAGCAGCAAGGATAAATCGAGGGATTGTTATAGAATATGAATAGGTGGTCCACGGGGCGTTCATGAAAGAAGTACAATATGCAAGATCTTGAATCTGGACCACAATAACTAGAAAATGGGGAGTGAGAAGGTAGGCCACCATTCCGACGTCGCTATTCCATTCGGAGACGCACTTGACGTGTAGGTATTGGGATTGTTGTATATGGCCGCGATTGTGAATGTAACGATAGTTTGTGCAGCAAGAATGAACAAGAGGACGGAAAGGATCGCTCTAGATTGATTCCACATTGCGTAAATACGTAGGACCATCATCACTAGGATCAAATTTTGTAACGGCCGAAGAGATCGATCCGCATATCGTAACTCACGATCAGCTGCTGTGATAAACACAGGAAATGCCCAAATCAGGATCATATCGAGTGCAGTGCCTTTCAAGTATTACACTTCAGCTCGTTGGTATTGTGGAGGGATAGGTTGGTGTGCGTACACCTGCTTGATTGTCAATGCTACCATTCATCTGATCGAAAGGCTGTGCACATACATCTGTTCCGAACGCATCCTTCAGTATGCTAGCTGACCTGATGTAATACGGAGAAACTTACTTCAACGGGTCCAGGTATAAATGCGGTACCAACTGTCGTATAGTGGATGTCGTATCAATCTAATCAGCTTTATTGTTTCTAGCATTAAGCTTACAGAGTGCATTGGGGCTTCAGCATTGCATTGGGGTGAACATATAAGGCACAAATATAACGACTGTGGACCTACATCATCCAGCAAAGTCCAACATAGCGAACCTATCAAGGCCACTCGCCGAATTAAAACAGGAAACTGAGGGACCAGTATACGCACCAGCACAAATATTATCGATCCAAATGACCACTTGTAACGCTGCAAGACATTAATAACATGATACCTACTTGATGGTTGCAATATCCACACCCAAATATAGTCTACCTTCAGGCACAGTTGAACGATGAGTAATTTGGACAAAAAAGATGGAGATACCTCTCTCGAGAAGGTCAAGACTGTACAATGATCTTATCCTCGCTGGAAGAAAGCGGGAAGGAAGAAATGACGTACTGTAATCATATCCCACCACACTGACCGTCGTGACTGCGGTGATCAGAAGATCGTTGGATGCAATAATGACAGGACATACGGGAAAGGCAGTTGTCAACCCAGGCCTGCTCCAGAGCAGACTGCATGTCAGGAAAAATGGTGGATACAAGATGTGTGTTCAATTAGTGGTCGCAAAGAGATGGGGGAGTGAGCAAGGGATGGGCGTAGCTGTCAACAAAATATATAGAGGCTAGGACAGTATTTGTATCTTGGGTCCCATCACTTTTACCATTACCAAGTAAATATCAGTTCCCAGGGAATAAGAAGCAGATCTTGTATGGAAGGATGACAACCAGTACCTCAGATATTACTTTGGATAGCCGCCGCCAAACTTGGCGCATCAGTGCCATTGTCCCATTTATTAAATCATGAAGACAACGAGCCTGATAGCGAATCTGATTGTTAAACAAGTGTGCACGAAAGTGGCGTAGTGCGGCACGAAATCAATTCGTTCATTGAGCCCCAGTCTGGCAAAAATCATGGATCAGAAAACATCAAACAACTTTTTTTGCTTCAGGTAAGCCCCGAGCGTTGTTCCTCTGATGTTGGATCATGATTTGAAACCAGTCTAGCTCGTAACAGCCACGTTGGACAATCGCCGTGACTCGCTATCTCACGCTCGTCCGGTTGGCGTGGTCACCCATTCCATCCATTCCATGAGTGAGAAGTCATAAGTGGTGTGGCAGTGAGAGCTGGTCTTGGGTCTCCCCTGAAGCAGTGCCAAGAGTCCTGGCGCAGTGGCTGGTGGCCTCGTAGGTAGTCATTCCCGTGTTCCGTAGCTTGTCCATCGACCATCACCGCACCGCTTGGTGTCGACCTTGCTCTCGCTGGGGCCCACTCCAGGTTAGGCCACTCCAGTGGGACCCTGAGTATCACGCATTTCAAAGCTGATCACCGCGCAGCAGCTATGAAGGTGGGGAACCCTACCGTGACTATCAGATCTGGGAGTTGAGCGCATCAGCTGAGCTATGGCGCTCAGTCAGATAGACGGAAACTAACCGGTTTCGAAACCGGGTTTCGTGAGACTTGCATAGATCGTCTCCAAGTCCAAAGGTAGTAGCATCCCTGGTATCAACCTGATGAGTGGTATTGTTGTCCTTCGGTGTTAGTGCTCACCGGGGTCAGTGCTCAACTGGTAGCGTTAGTGCTCACCAGTCCCAGTGCTCAGACTTAACACACCCTCTGAAGCTATATATCTCGACTGCCTGCGGAGCCCCAACACGAGGCATCGCTTGCCTGCAGACGTGCTAGTCGACTAAAAAGAGTAAGCTTGAGTCTCGTTGTTTACACAGAGCACTTGCGGAGGAAAGTGCCAAGTCGGATATCGCCAGTTGACGCTCGTCTGCCCCTGGCGTCCTATTCCATCCATTCCAGGCCAGCGGGAAATTATATGCGGGCCCCTAAGTATCACGTATGTCAAGGCCACACACCACGCAGCAGCTACGCAAATGGGGAGCCCTACTGTCAGATCCGGGAGTTGAGCGCATTGATCGGATGGACCTATGGCATTCAGTCAAATACACGGAAATGAGCCAGCCTCGTAACAGGGTTTCGTGAGACCTACATAGATCATCTCCAAGTCCAAAGGTAACACACCTGATATCAATCTGATGACTCCTGCAACCCAATGTGTGCAGCGCCAGCCCGCTATCGGAGTGTCCAGCCTCGTGGCCGCTTCTTTTGTCAGATGAAACGTATTCTGGTGAATGCGGCTACTAACTAATAGAATTGAGCACGCAGGCACCATTTTGTTGCACAAGAGAGCTGAGCTTACAGCGTATAGTATGCGAGGTCGAGTAATGAGTCGCTAGCTTGACAGCAAGAAGTCCAGATTGATGATGCACCAACCGTGCAAGGAGGACGAGCATTCTCATCCCTAGTGCCCCCGTCCATCAAGCAAACCCGACGACAGTCGCCCGATGAAAGATCCTTCTGCGAGTGAGATGGATTAATCCATGAATAAACGGACAGGTCAGCCAATTACATAGGAAGAACACCGCAACTCAACTGGTGGAGTATCTGGGAATGGTATGACGAGGGCTGGGTGACTGAAAGGCCATCGGCGGAAATCAGCGTTTAAGCGCTTGTTTGGGCCGTTCAAAGGCCGATGGTCCTGCCCTGCGACGAACATCTTGAGCTGTAAGGGCGGGGAACACTCCCACTTGAAACTCAGTCTGATGCAAGCTGAGGGAATGATCCATGGCTGTCCGGCGTGAATTTTGGAGATGAGCATGATGACCACAGCTACAAACAATAGATTGATAGAATCCGACTCGTTTCACACTCCGTCTGATGACATCCCGGTATCGACTCCATTGACAACCATTAAGTATCGGCATGCGAGAACACCACCCTTACCATGTCTCGAGCTGTTCCATTCGTTGCTCTATCCCTCGGTATCGGCCTGTCTGCATGTGCAGCCCTATCTGTACTGCTGGGTCACCGACTCCTCTGGCACCACGCTCGTGTTTTTTTCTCCGCTTTTACACGGACATCCACTTGGCCTGGTGTAATTGTTGAGTCCGCCATGGATACCGCTGCCCAGCTAGTTTGGGCAACTCCAATTATACAGACTTATCAGAGGTGTGTAGGCCATTAATGAAAAGGATGGCGTTACTTCCCGGAACTATCACAAATGACTTCTGCACAAATAGCCTTCAGCCCGCTGTCTTGCGCGGGTCACTCCGCAATGCTGCTCTTGCTACAAGGGCTAATTACCCTGGATCGTGCGATAATATACTGACTACCATGCGCTACAGTGATTTCTTCTCCCACACCAAGTGCTCTTTCGTACCTATCCAATGCGGACGAAGTCACACGCATTCTAGAGGTTCCTCCTTCGGCATAAAGTCGTTTGTTGCCCTTTCCCTTGCCCTCTTTGTGACTTCTGCCTCTGCCTCTCCGGGTCCGATCGCTACTGTGACATTATCAAGGACCCAACGGTCTGGAGCCTATCTCATGGGTGCTCCTAAAGCGGATCGTCTTCGCGCCCAGCTCCTCAAGTCTCGTACTCCTAGTGGGGTGAATACCATTCCTGCAACGAACTTAGCGTATGCCCAGTATACAACACGCGTCGGCATCGGCAGCCCTCCAACTTACTATAACCTTGTTGTCGACACTGGCTCTTCTAATACCTTCTGTGGGTGAGTGTGGCGAGCTAATTAAAGACGTTCAATATACAATTCTTGTCGCAGGACTGGCACTCCGTATGTTCGGACGAACACTAGTGTTTCTACGGGGGAAAAAGTGGGAGTCATATATGGAGCGGGCTTTTTCACCGGAGTAGAGTGTAAGGATCTCACAGCTTTATCCACACATAGTTATTAACGGTAATCAGATCTCGACCAGGTGGTTCTTGCACCCAACCTTGTGCTTAAAAACCAGTCAATCGGTGATGCGCTTCAATATGCCGATTTCCCAGGTGTCGATGGCATTGTCGGTGTTGGACCTGTCGATCTCACGTTTGATCCTGATTCGAATGCAACGATTCCAACGGTCATGAACAACCTCGTGGCGCAAAAACTTATCAGCAGCCAAGTACTTGGTGTTTACTTTTCACCTCCTGACAACTTCATTGACACGAGTACGTGTTCAATGCCCGGTCTTTATTTTTCACCAATTCCGAGTTGTGTAGATGGTGCATTGACTTACGGGGGCATTGATCGAGACCTGGTGCGTACGGGGTATTGTATTCCGCATAGTTAGATCCCCTAATCGAATGGTTCTATACGTGCGTGCACAGTACGAAGGTGAATTGACGTACGCTCCCGTGACAAAGACACTTCCGGCCAACCTCTACTGGGGCATCAACATCACTTCGTCTTCATTTGGCACCTACGAGGTCATCCCCAATTCCACTGCTGGTGTCGTTGACACCGGCACTACAAGTATGCTTCCTTTTTACTCTTCTGTGGGCGCTGGATCTGACCCAAACCTTTATCCATCAGCGATCCTCCTCGCAGACGACTTTTTTACTGTGTACTTGAAAGCAATTCCAGGAGCCGAGTGGAATGCGACCCTAGAGCTTGTCGAAATTCCGCCATCATCTATCCAGTACATGAAACCGCTCACCTTTGATATCGCTGGCCGGACGTTTGTTATGGACGTCGCCGCCCAGCTATTTCCAGAATACCAGAACATAGCATTGGGTGGGATCGCTGGAAGGCGGTACGGTGTGGTTGGGAGCATGGGAGAACTCGGTACAAGGGGGCTGGATTTTATCCTCGGGCAAAAATTCATGGAGAGGTACTACACGGTCAGTGCTGGCTCCGTCCCTGAGGACTGATGCAACTGATCGTGTTCGGGCAGGTATTCGACGCTGACGCCAACCGTGTTGGGTTTGCACAGACGTAAGTTGTGATCCATGCATAAAGCGTGTTCATTCTGAGTTTACCCGTCCGCAGAAACTATACCTTTTCGTCTCACGAGGGGTGACGTCTGTCGCAACATGCACCTGTAATTCCGATATGTTTCACAAATACAAATAGGATTGACGGAGATACATCCGTCGTCCCAATTGAGATGCTTAGAGATATCACGGCTTGTTTGCTGGCGTTCTCACACCGTGCGGTTGTTTTGCCAGGTTGCCGGTCACCGAAGCCATGACATGGCAAGTTACAGATTCTATCTTGGCCGCGTCCGGTGTCTCGTCAATACCAGTTCTATTGACGTCACAAATATGCGTAGGTCACTTCGTCCTCGGGCTGCGTCATGGCAAGTCATCGGCAAAATGTCATCGCACTTTTCTTCACTTTTTTCGCTTTTTCAAGGCAGGAAGACATAAAGACAAATAAAAAGCAGTGAAAAGGCAGTCTGTTCAGTTTCCGCCAGAAGCGGGCTCCCCCCTTTACCGTTAGTCTGGCGTCGGTGAGCTTTGTTGTACTGGCGCCTCAGGTACCACTGCTAGTATTGCACGCTCGTGCAGAACGGATGGAGCGAGGGACTCGACACAGTCGGACATTGATCGGTGATATCTGACCTGACTAAGAGGAGGCTATGTTCCAGCTACGATCCAACATGTCGCAGAAGATCAATGCGTGGAACTTGGCCGATAATAACTTGTATTTCCGGTTCATAGGATTGTGAGAACAGATTAATGGATGGATGCCACGGGCTAGGCTAGTTTTAAATCATGATCTGACGTCAGAAAAACAACGTTCGGGGCTCACCTGATGAGAAAAGAAATGTTGTCCGCCTCCAGAGTGTTCGCCAGACTGAGGGTTAATGCACAATGTTCAACCCTCCCTTCTCCTTCAGCCCCCGTCGAGCCAAAAGCTTGGGCATTTGCCGTTGACGTTGCTCCCTGCTGCTTGGCCCCCGTCCACGTTCTGTTGGTGATGACAGACAGGGCCGGGGTGCAGAGGGCGACGTTCATCGGCACCCTCGGACGGTGGGGCATCGGGTCTCCAGTTCCTCCGAGACTTGGAGAGAACATTCTCAAACCAAGGGATGTAGCCTATCTCGGATATTGGCTATTCTGCTTGATACGCCTGGTTCGCCACCACGTCCCTGCTGCCCACCTATATTACTGTACATCAGCTCTTCATCAGCGTATGAAGACTGTAAAACCGCGAGTGGTGTGGCAGATTGTGCTGGATCGACAGCAGATTCGGAATAGCGCCGTATCACCTGACTAGTCAAAACGTGGCCATATTCATGGTCGAGTTCGCGGAAATCATGATTGTAGGCGTCAGGCTTGAACGCGAATCTCCGTCGTGAGGTGAAATCCGCGCAAAGACTAGATGATGGGAAGAAGGCAATTTTGGAACGCATCCAAGAGATCTGTTTATCTAGGCGACCGTGCTTGTTAGCGCTGAATGCTTGTGTATACGAATTCGTTGTTTAGCGTAGTACATCCTAGGTAGACAAGCTCTTCCCTCCCATATGCGTCATGGTTGACCCTACCGTGGTCACTCCGGTTGTTCGAGAATGGCCTTGGAACCAGTCCCATGAGGATCAAGGGTCCGACCCTCTCTGATACCCAGTAGCATGATGGTATCGACGACATCCACGCATGCATCGAAGACTCGGAATGTATGTACGACCCAAGAGGGGATACAGCAGGGTACCAAAGCATTTTAGCGCTCCGTGGCCCCCTTTCGTCGCCTGGACGTGTCAGGCTCTTTGTATCTGGATGAGCGCTCTCAGACGCATACCAAGTCCCCTGCGATCGTCAAACACTGTCGTCCCGAGTCGTCGATTGCAGACGCGAAGCGCTCGGATGACCCACCCTGGTAACCAAGATGAATCAGCCATCATCTGGAATCTGAATCGACGCATACGACAATACTTTCCGTTCTTCCGGTCGGATGACTCGAGGACTCTGCGGTTGGACGCCTCACGCATGCTTGAACTGCCAGTACAAGGTAGTATCGAGCCTCCCAGGGTGTGCCGTTCGACCCGATGCAGCCGTTCCCCCCACATTCACCATCAGTTTGATACCGTCTGGCATCCAGAGGTGAAATGGAGGCGGGAACACGTTTGCTGTTATCAAGCAGTCGCCCTGTGTATATACGCCCGTCGTTAGATCCCCTGCATGAATGAGAGACTCATTGCGACCACATGACGCGCAGATGGGAGACACAGTGACCTGTAATTTTTGGTCGGGGCCGGAAAGGATAGGACACACTTACCGCTTCGATTCACGATGTGCAAGTGCTTGCGATTACATAACTTGGAGCGTCCTAGAATAGAAAACCGTTTGAGCGAGGGACGTCGTAACCTGACCATTGATTGTCCACAGATACCCAACATGGTCTGTCTCCAGTGGGATGTGTCGGGTGAAGACTTCCCTCAAAGCCCAAGTGCACGTGGGGTCTTTACCGTAGGATCTGTGAATAATTCACGCTGGCAGGAAGCCGAGATATCTTTGTTTGTACATGGACAACAGTAGCAAACAAGCGCGAAAGCGCCACCCCGCTCGGATATTCCACCAGTTATCGGGTTGGGGTAACAAGCTGCATTCTGCCTGGATATACAAGCTGACCCGATTTCTTTGTCTCTCTCGCAGAAATCTTTTATCGGGTGACCATCGTCAGGTTTGTCTGCCAGACGAGGACGTCGAACGTGTGAGTTTATCTCACGTTCAGCTATCCACATATGCCAGTCCTTGCTAACCACCAGTTCTATCTATCAATCCTACCGGTCGCTTTCACATAAATCATTTTCGAAGGCGGTGACTTCTTGATATTGACCTGATGGCTCCCGTAAGCGTAGTTTTGCGGCGGCGGAGAAACGGCTTCTAATCTCACGACATCGGGTTCAATCAAGAGACCGGCCTGTTTCCGCGTATCCGACTGAACGCCACAGATCAACTAACCCGTTCAGTTTTCATTAGAAATGGGAGTATTCCCCACCCTCACAGCTGGTGTTGTCAGTGAGCTTTGGCATGATAGTGGCCGCTGGGGTACCATTGACACTTGCTCGTAGCTGGACACTGATTATGATCGGTGATGTTTAGCCCAGTGACTGCCATGAACCTAGTTGCTGGCCCAACATCTCACGCAGAAGATCAATGTATCGGATCTTGGGCCTGATCCATAATAACCGTCTCATTCTGGTTCATAGGATCGCGAGAACAGAGTAACGAATGGACTGATCCCACTTTCCTCCGCAAGCACGCTGCGCGAATAGCAGCATTGCTCACTATCAAGGCTCAGAACCTGAGCTAGTGGTGCAGAACGTATGTGGGCGAGTTATGGATCGTGCTGAGGATCCGCATGTGATCAGGACCTACAGTTGCACAGGGAGCGTTACACAATTGGCAAACACTGGCTCCATGGCACGATACCGTCATGACCGATTTAGCATGTAGCGCCGACTTTGGTGGTGGCTATCTAACGTGATGCTCTGATATGGCTCGTGTCCCTGCCACACAATATCCGCTCATTTCCCCCCCGGCAGCTGACGACTATCTGGTAGTGGTCAGACGGAGGATGGAAGCAGCATCCCTGGCTTCGGTATATTATGTGGACGACCCCGCCCGCTGCTTAGCTGCTTTCCCATCTCCTCGGCATTGCTCATTGAGCGTGTCTTGTATCCCTCATGTCCTCTGACGTACAGTCCACTCTGGAGCTGCTCCAGGAAAACAACTACGTGTCTCGTACGGCATTTCACTACTACACACCGAATCACTAACCTTATTGGCCATTATAGTCATGATCGACAGTGTGGTGGGATACGACTATGGTACATCTCTTGTTCCTTTCCGCTTCTGTCCCACTCAGAATACAATTGTTCTACAGCCTTGACCTTTTCGAGAGAGGTATCTCAGTCTATTCTGCAGTGAATCTGCGCAACTTATTCCCTCCCTAAAGGTAGACTATATCTGGGTATGGATCTTACAACCATCGACCAGGTGCTGTGTCATTAACATTCTGCAGCGTCAAAATTGGGGTCTTGGCACCATCATATTCATTCTTGTGCGTATGTCGGCCCCTCAAGTGCCCGCCTTGCCTCGACCAGCGATTTCAATAGGTTCGCTACCTTGGACTTTGCCGAATAATGTAGGTCCACGGTCCTCATCTATGTTGTGCTATATGCTTACGCTGATGTGATGCTGAAGCCTCGATACACTTTGTAAGATTAACGCTACAAATAATGGTGTAAATCAGACTCATCAGGCATCCGCCCTATGCATAGTTGGCTCTTCGTTCATGCCCGGGCCTGCCCAAGTAAGCGTTTTTGCATCACATCTAACTGCTAGCATGGCTGAGGGATACATTCTGAGCAGATGTATGCATCTAGTATTGTAATCAGACAAGTTGTAGTGTTGACAATTGACTAGGTGTACGCACACCACCATGCCCTTCTACAATACGGATGAGACGATGCATAACATTTCAAAGGTACTACACTCTCCCAAGTCGAAACATCGATATTTCCTGTATATCTTGCTGCAGCCGATTGTGAGTCACCATATATGGATTACATGCTCCACACTGAATGGATTTCGATTGCAGTGATGATGGTCCTACGCGTTTATGCAATGTGGAATCGATCCAAAACCATTCTTTGCATCCTCCTGTTGCTTCTTGTGGCGCAAACTGTTGTTTCATTCACACTGACGACAATATACGACGTTCATATATCAGGTGCGTCTCAGGGTGATAGAGCAGCATCAGTATGGTGGACGCATTTTCTAGCCACTGTGGACCACATTCAAGATCTCGCATATTGTCATCCTGTGTTAAAAAACATTCCACGGTCCACTGATTCATATCTTGAAATACTTCCGCGGTGCATCCTTGCCGTTCTGCTTGTTATTCTTGCCCTCATTCAGGCATCGAGGGAGTCGATTGGGATGTACAGAGCAACGAAGCAATGGCAACCGAATCGATATTTCAAACTCTTCATCAAGGACGGCATCCTTTACTTCTCCGTGTACGTCTCCTCTTACGGGCAACGCTAATGATCTCATCTTGATTCTGCTAGGAACGTGTATTATAACATCACTGTCATTGTTCTCGACGGGATTGTCTCCAACAGTGCCATCCTCTTCCTGAATTCGGTTTCAGTCGCACTCCTACTCGTGGTAATGCCCCGGTTCATCATCAGCGTACGCGAGCTGTATGACGATGACTGCCGCGGCGGGTTGTGTGGGATTGACAGCGGATTCGGGATACGGTCACGTCGCACGGCTAGTCAAAATGCGACGGTGTCCGCGATCGCATTTGCGGAAGATGTGCCGGGGCAAGAGTACGTAGTGCAGGGAAACGCAGAGGATCCGGAGGGGATTCGATTGGTGGACAGCGATCGTGCAGGTCAGGCTTGAGCGAGAACCGTTGCGGACTTGGATGGCGAGGATCACGCGATAGGAGATAGCCTATGAGTTGTTTTCTTGGAATGCGACTGAGATATTTATTTCCCTATGCAGTCGTTCTCGTCCTGGAACCTTGTTTTGTACCCATCTATTAGTCTCAGTATGCGTTTGTGTAATGAGACCCGGTGCAGTTGTCCTCTCTATGTACCTCATGACGGCCTGTCTTTGACCAACGATCGATAGTTCATTAGCCTGTTGCCAGTCCCGTCTTACATGTATTTTGCTGGTGTATGCCATCGTCGGTGTTGCATATGGGTGGATTCTTAGTATGGGCACCCATGGAGTGCGTGTCAGAATCTGGCTAATGAATGTCGTGTGGTGCACCCGTTTGCCGTCGCAATAACCCTCCGGACCAGGTCGCTGAACTCGTTGACCATCTTGCTGTCTGCTAGTCGCTGATCCGTCCGAGTCTCCACTGGAGAACGATCATGAGGGTCGATTGTCGTGTTTCCCCCTCAATTTCACCTTGACCCTCTACAACTGCCCTGCGTCGGGACTCGTTCTACTGCTCGCCCGTACGTTTTTTGGCGTTCGTATCATTTCCTCACGGCGGTCGAACCTTGTTTGCACACATGCGTCAGCCAAACAAACATAGAATCTTTGAACAAGCGAGGGAAAGTGGTGCGCGCTGCGGCAGCGCATCTTTCTTCTGCGCCATTTCGCGCACTCACTGGTTCGGTGCTCATCGACGAGCCCAGCTCGCGCGCGATTTTTCACCTACCCGCCGCACCCTGTTTGACCTTCCCTGGCGGTCGCCAGTCGGTCTCCTCGCTTTCCACTGGGTTCCATTGACCCTGGGCGTGGTGGGTTTTCCCCACCCACCCTCGCAGCTCACCACTGGTCCATGTTCGTGGAGGCGGACAGTTCGCGCTGCCGCCCATCCCCACTCTGTCCCCCCCCCCCCGTCTCCGCCTCTACTCGTCACGTGTCACATCACACGAGCGACCACTCGGCTCGAGTCGCTCGTCCGCGGGCACACGAGCGGATGGGAGGAACCCTGATAGCAGTCATGGCCACTCTCTCTTGGAAACCTTTGGCAATCACCGTGCCGCAATTCTGGACCGGGTCGGTCTGAGTGCTCGAGACGTGCGTCTGTTGGACGGCGGATGGCAGTGGCCGTAACAACCCCTGTCCACCGCGGTCTTTGGTGTAGAACGTATCCAGCAGATATGGCACCCAGCGCCCCGCGTTCGACGCTGACCTATCCCAAACGCGTGCCCCCTTTTGGCTGAATCGTCTTCATGCAAGGTCCGTATCCCAGCATGCTGCGCAGATCAGACGGAACGAGGACGGGATCAGTCGCACTCGTGTCGTATCTAGTTAAGGTTGGCGCGCAGTCCGCTCTCTTTAGGTCTGTCTCTACGCACATCCTTCCAAGGACATGCTCATGTTGTTTACAGGTTATGATGCAGTCATCAGGACGCATCTCTCATCGCGGCTGTTTAAACGGCGGGCAAGGTGTCGTGCTTGAGCAATTCGGATCACCGGCGTACAAGACCACGAAAGGAAAAGGACTGTCTTCCCAGTAACTCAATACATGCTATTCTCGAGGTTCACTGGGAGTAACAGCGAGAAATGACATTCGTGAGCGTCGTTGGAAATCCACCAAGTAACTGGAACGGCTGTGTTCCGCATCTCGGGCACATGATATTGACTGACTGGGTTGGCAAAAACCCTCGGGAGCCCAGAGCTACGGTGGTGCCTGCGAAATACTACACTGGTCATTCGGAAATGCGAATGTCACCATTGTCATAGTGGTTTCCGAGCTTAGATCTCTGGCCCCGAAAATGTAAAGAGGTCTAGGAAAAGTGGGACACCCCTGCGTTTCGATCGACCTTAAACGAACTTGACGATTGCATAGACAAACGAATGTCCAACTCGAGTCACGTTCCGAGAAAGGCGGATTCCGTTTGATCCCTCGTTCCGTTCACCCCCTAGGCTAGTTCCGCGCCCCCCCTCCCCCCCGCGACCAAGGCCGCTCAAACCCGGCGCGCACCACCCATCGCCTCCAATCGAATCGGCATAGAGTCCCCCGTGCTCTCCTCCGATGTCTCGTCCTGCTCCGATAGGGCTTCCGCGAATGCCATCGCAGACATTTGACTGTCCGTATGACATGACCCCATTCCGAACCCGCTGTCGATCCCGCGCGATCCGCCGCGGGAGTCACGGTCATACATCTCGCGCACGTTCATGATGAATCGCGGCATGGTGACACACAGCAGCGTGCTTGCGGCCGCACTCAAGGAAAGCAGGGTAACGCTGCTGGAGATGACCGAGTTCTGGAGCATAGTGATGATGTTGAAGAGCATGTTTCTAAGAGAGATATCAGAACTTGTAGATTGGTTTAGAGGACCATGCTGGCGCCAACGAATGCAACAGAGGGGGGAAGAGGGAAGACGTACACGAAGAAGTAAAAGATGCCGTGTTTGATGAACAGGTTGATATACCGATTAGGTTGCCATCGTTTTGTTAATCTGTACATTCCGATGGACTGCTTCAATACCCGGATGAGGGTGAGAGTGAAAAGCAGGACGGCGAGAAGTATCCGTGGAACTAATGTAGGATAGGCATAGAGAGTCCATGGAATATTCGATATAACGTCACAATATGCGAGGTCTTGAACCTGGGCCACCATGACTACAGAATGGGACGCAAAACGGTCAGATCCTATCATGAGGTAGTAGTGCTACAAGCACACACCCGTTAAGTAGGTTCCTGGAGTGACGAAAATCGCTGCTGTGATAATTGAAACGGCCGTTTGCGCCACGAGGATGAAGAGGAGGATCCAAAGGATCATTCTGGATCGGTCCCATATTGCATAAACACGCAGGACCATCATCACTGCAATCGAAATTCACAACGAAGAACCGAATCAAGACAGGACAGCTCACGGTCAGCAGCAGCAAGAAATATTGGAAACATCCACACGCCCGCCAAGTAGAGTGTGGTACCTTTAGATTGACATGCTCTGTCTCTCTGATATTGCAGGAATCGAGACAGAATGCGTACACCTGATGACCAACCGTCAGCATTACCGCTCTGTCAATCGGGAACTTGGACACGTGCGTCTATTCGGAGCGTGTCACTTAGTCATACTGAAGATCAGATGTAGAGCAGATAACTAACTTTAACAGGACCGGGCACAAATGAGGAACCGACTGTAAACAGGTGGGGTCAGTCCAATCAGTCCGTCTTGCTGATCTATTTCGTTAAGCTTACCAAGCTCAGCGATACTTGGTTAAATGAGGATCAGACTAAAAAGATAATGGCTGGGGACGTACATCACCCAACAGAGACCAACATAGCGCACCTATTAAGTCCATGGTCAGTCGGACAAAGAACATAAACAGGTAGAGGGAAGCTTATGCGCACAGGAATGAATACTGTAGATCCCCATGTCCAGTTACGACGCTGTAGAATGAGTGTCAACACGACGCATTACTTCAACAACAGCTAATTCCGCACCCACACATAGTCTACCTTCGGGGACTGTTAGAAAGTGAAATAGAGTGTAGAAGAAACGAAGATACCTCTCTTGAAAAGGTGAGGACTGTGGAGCGATACTTATCCTGAATTCGAAGCGGCCAGGAAGGAATTGGCTGGGACATACTATAGTCGTATGCGATCACGATGACCATTGGGACTGCATCGGTGTGTGAGATAAATGATTGTGTGCGACGAAATTCCATACGGGATATGTAATTGTCGGTCAGGAGTAGCTTTAGAGCGGATTGCGAGTCGGAGGACATGATGCATGGAAGATGCGCGCAATCAGCAGGCACGAAGGGGTGAAAGAATGAGCAAGAATCAGAGCGCCGACACCAGCGAAATATACTCACAAGAATATGGTGACGAAATCCATTTACCCTATCTTCTCACGGTGACCACTATTTGATGATAGGATGTGAAGCAGAAGCCCTTCACGACGCCACATAATCCACATTTATCTCCGATGACTGGGTTAATACGAGGCTACAATTGAACCACATGGTGCGGGATGGGTATCACCTTGACGTATCACGATCGGATCCCATGCTACAAGGGCTTCGGAGATTAGGTTGGATAGTCCCAGACAAGAGTGACGTCAGCGCGCAGCACAAAGTACTCGCCAATTCCGACAACTCCGTGTGAAAATTTCCACGCCGAAAAAGATGATCTCGACCATGAGCAAATTCTCAATGAGATGTGCAACTCGCTCGGCCAGTTCCTTCGGGTATAAGTGATGAAGACAACAAGTTTTATTGCTGTCCAGGAGTCTGTAGGTACAGAAAAGAGCCTGTATGCAATGTGGGGTCCTCCCATTAATATCCAGTCTGGCGTGCATGACATTAATGGACAATACCAGAACGGCATGTCCCCAAACGGTAACCCTTTCAGCATGCAAGATGTCGGATCATGACTTGGACCGGCCTCGAGGTAGCAAACTGATATCGCCGACCGATGGGCCGCCCATATCCAGTCCTCATTCCGGTCAATACGAAAAATCAGTGGTATCCTGGGTGTCAACATGGCAAAACTTGCCGTTAACGGGGCATCTGTGGCGGCGAGGAACGCACCTACTTCCGACGAGAGTCAAATGCATGGGGTAATTTATTCTCCTAATAACGGCATCGAGCTGCAGAAATGGAAGCTGGCAGATTTCTGAAAACCGGACTTTGGAAGTCAGACAAAGAAGTCGACCGCGAGGATACATCACCGCACGACCGGGGTTACGAGCACCGTTGAAGTGACATCAGGAATGTTCTGATTGAACTTGAAGAGACTTGAGCGGGAATGGTGAGGCTGAGAATTGAACATCCACTTCCGTTTGCGAATAAGTCTCTATGTCCTAATCTTACATAGGGGAGGCTCGGACAGAGCGGCTGCAGTGTCCACAGCCTTTATGGGAGGGACGGTCACTAGAAATGAGTGAGAATATATGCTATGGACTCACTATTTTCACTCGACATTTGGTAAAATGACCTGGAGAGACAACGCGTAGATTGAATTCAAGTTCAAACATTTTGAATGTGCGATCTAAGAGCGACGCGGTGACGGCGAAGAGATTTGGCACGCGGGCTAGCCAGAGTAACCCCCCAGGACCCCCCCCCCCCAAGTCAGCCCACACCAAAGTAAGAGCGCCGCCGAGGACGCCCTAACGACTCACGCGAGTAACGGATATATCACGACTGCGGCGGTCGTGCCTGTGTCGGTCTCCAATGTTTCAGGCGGAGCCCAAAGATAACACTCATCCGTCTGCCCCACTGGGTCGCTGAAATCCCCTCGGAATCCCTTTGGGGCTGGCGCGTATACCACCCTCGACCACACCACGATTGACCTGATACAGCGTACGTAGTACCGGTCATGGCTTTCGCTCAGCACGACGTCGCTGGCTATGGCCCCGGCATCGCTTTCATCTGGCCCTTGACTACATCCATCTCGAGCCTTCATTTCGTGCCATTCGTTCCAGCGTAACTGGCAAAACGCGCATACATTCCGGTGGTACCTCGACAAGTGTTTTTAGATATTAATCGAGCGTGCTTCCTGCTGGCGCCTAAGGCGGAGACAAATCGAACTGACAGAGCCCACTGGCTCATACCACTCGCACATCTGGACGCAATACCACGCAGCCTCTTTGAGCGCCCAGTGCTTGTATACGGTACCATGGAATGGTGCTCTCATCCAGCTCTCGTTCCCCACACGTTTCTCTGCTGATCGGCTAGTGATGGCAACGACGAGTTTCTGTACCGAAATCATAGACTTTGGACGACATTCAGACCCAGCTTCATTCTGCTGAACGCGTGGTGTCGCCAGTGAACTTGGGAAAACAGATATCAAGATAATCAAGACCGATGGCATAGACGGACAAATGCACCCCAGCAAGGTTCCGAGAAACAACGCCTCGACCATCCCACCTTGTTCTACGCCCTCCACGACCTCGAAGCCCTCAATCAAACCTGACATGTTCTACCATGTCCTTCCACGATTGCCGTTGCAGACGTGGCCGCCATTTGACCGGCTGTATGACGTGACCCTACTCCAAACCCACTGTCGATCCCACACAATCCTCCACGGCAGTCCCATTCATACAGCTCTCGTACGCTGATAATGAAGCGCGGCATGACGATGCACAACAGTGTGCTCGAGGTCGCATTCAGGAACAGTGCAGCAAAGCCGCCAGGGATGGTTGTATTCTGGAGCAGGATGGTGACGTTGAAGAGCATGTTCCTGAGATAAACATTAGAGGATCTGTAGATCTATTTGGAGGACCACGACGGTGGCAAATGGATACAGTGGAGGGGAGGAGGAAAGACGTACACGAAGAAGTAAAGGATGCCATGCCTGACGAACAGGTTGATATACCGATTAGGCTGCCATTGCTTCGTTGCCTTGTACATCTCGACCGACTCCTTCAAGGCCAGAATAAGAGCGAGAGCAAAGGTCATAACGGCGAGAAGTATCCGTGGAACTAATGTAGGGTAGACATAGAGGGCCCATGAAATATTCGCTACAGCATTACAATAAATGAGATCTTGAATGTGGACCATCGTGACTGGAAATGAGACGCGAAAAGGTGAGTTCACTAGATTATAGCTGCATTGGTGCCACTAGCTTGTCCGGAGACGCACCTGCGAGATGAGTTTTCGGGTTGTCGAAGATTGCGATTATGATATTGGTATAGCAGTTTCTACTATGAGAATGAACAGGAGGACCCGAAGGATCCATCTGGATCGATTCCACATCGCATAAATGCGCAACACCATCATCACTGTAATTAAAGCTCATTGTAGTGAACTGCATTTCAGGTATCAAGCGAAACTCACGATCAGCGCCACCAAGAAACACTATAATCGTGCATGTTTGAAGAAAGTAGATCGCAGCACCTTTAAAGTATCATGCTTCGTATTGCAGAAGTTTTGGTGGAACGCGTACATCTATCTGACTGTCATCGCTACCATTTTGTTGATCGGGAACTCGGATACATACATCTATTCACAACGCACCGGTCAGCTGTGCTACAGATCAGACGTAAAGCGGAAGAAATAACTTTGGGAGGGCCAGGTACAAACGAAGAACCGACTATAGATATGTGGGATTAGTCCACTCGATAGGTTGACTGATCTATTTGCCAAACTTACAAAGTTCAAGGGTTCTTGAGGATAGAACCAAAATCACCACATTATCTGAAACGATGATGACAACTGTAGACATACATGGCCCAACAAAGTCCGGCATAGCGAACCTGTTGCAGCTATAGTTGTAGGTGGTCGACGGGGGTCGGCGACCAGTGATGCGAGTTCGACGGGAAATGCGACTGAGCTGCAGGAGAGGGGTAGGTGATATAGGCGAAGTGCGCGGGAATCCGGACACAAGCGGACACAAGTCGCTCGTCGTCGATTCGGAAGCTGATTCGTAGGATCGGGGACGGAATGAGGGCGAGACGTGAGACGAGTTCGATTCTTAGGTGGG